>MDKH01086197.1:0-24903 GCA_005239495.1 Nicotiana undulata | reverse complement strand
GGTACGTTTTCATCTCCATACATGTATTAATTTAAGTACAGTCATACATGAGTAGGACTCTATTATTTTATGGTTCAGTTCAAATTCTTGTACTTACCCAAAATGAACCAGTTTTAAGAAATTCCGTCTCACTAAATTAGCCTAGTTTTAGGGGGAAAAAACGGTCTAATCAATGTCAAATCACCGACAGTCCTTAATCGATTAGTATCCTACTTGTGTTAATACTCGTCCGTTACAATTACCCCAGCCACAAGTTATAAATAGGCCATCATTACCAATAATGAATAAAGCTATAGATGAACTATGTTCAAGTCATTCAACATTAAAATCTCCACTGTCTTTTGCCTTTTCTTTTTCTCTCAAAAATTAAAAATGTCGTCTGCTTCATCTGATTCTCAAAATCGTGACTACGATGAAGGAGTATATGAGTATGATTCCCCACCGGTGTATAGTTCTGAATCCTTTGAGACACTTGAAACCCCTGAATACCATAAGACTCTTAGAACTACACCAAACCCTATTCCAGCCCCAAAACCCCGTCGTGTCAAGGTTCTTGCACGAAAATATGTGGCTTCAGGGTCACGAGAAAAGTTCTTGGAAGATTTGTTTTAGGCTTAAGAAGAACCTAAACCTTATTCATCCAGTGAATCATTTAAATCTGCACCAGAGGACGATGCACCTGGTTCGTCAAGTGCTGAGAAAGGTAATACAGATGTTACCTCTGTGTTAAATTCTGAAAATAGATTTGTGTTGGTTGGGTCTGTGGTGGATGTGGAAGTGCCAAGAAGGCCAAGAAATTGGGGAACTCATACAACCCCAAGAAGAGAAGGACTCCCAAGTCCATTAAGTCTAAGGCCTCAAAGAAGAGGAAAATTGATGAGTCTGTTGGTGTACCTGTTCCAAGGGTACGAGCTACGAGAAATACTGTTCGTGAAGAAGAGGAAAAGATGGAAAAAGCTCTTCAAGAGAGCAAAAGAAAGAGAGCTGAGAAAGGGAAAGCGAAAGTAGGGGAGCCTTTTGAGGCTATTGCTGCTGATGAGATGTTGGACCTGGTCCAACAGAATGAAGAGGTTACTCCAGTGGTGGTCAAGACACCCAAGGCAAAATTGACTAAGACTTCCTCAAAGAAGTCAGCACCTATGTCTGCTACCACCGTGGGTACATCTACGAGGACACGGTCCAAGGTAAAGTCGAAGAAGAAAGTTCAGATTGTTGAGAAAGATAATGATCCTGATTGGAGTGAAGATGATGAGAAGGAGGTTGGAGAAGTGTCGATGGACAGAGTTTCCATGTTTGGCAAGCGACATATTTTGAAAGGAAAATTGCTGAAAGATCTGGAGGAGCCAGGTATGAGGTACTTAGTAGATTTTATGGCGGCTCAAGGCTGGAAGGACATGGTCCTTCGCTTGGAGGGCAGGCTAGTCAGAAATGAAGTAGTGGAATTCATGGGGAATGCAACTGTGATTGGAGGAAGGGTTACATCATTTGTTAGGGGAGTTGAAGTCTCTTTTGACACACAAGAACTGGGAGTTATTCTAGACATTCCATTTGAGGGATATGATGATTATACAAGGCAGAGATGGCCTTGCTTGGATGGAATGGCCTCAGCACTTACCATCACCAGATTCTTTTGTGAAAATGAAGAAGAGCCTGAGCCCAGGGCAGTGTACAAAAGCGAGATGAAGCTTGAACACAAGTTGTTCTTTGAGTTTGTGATTAAATTTCTGCTGCCAAGACAAGAGCGCAGACACATTGCCAACTATATGGATCTAACGCTCATGGAATGCTTATATAGAGGCAAGTAGATCAATTGGCCATCTTTGATCATCAAGCTTTTGGAAAGGGTGGTAAACTGCACCAAGGCCCATGCGATTCCTTATAGATTTATACTTACTGCAGTTCTGGGTCATTTTGAAGTTCCCACAAAGAAGGCTGAAATGGCTACTACTAAGGATTTCTTTGGGAAGGACACTTTGATGTCTTGTGATTACACTGTTAATACCCCGGAAGATGAACCTGGTTCATCTCGGAAGAAACCGATTAACAGCAAGGTCCGTACTCTGGTGCAAGAAAGTGAGCAAAAGGATATGGAGATCCTTCGCTTGAAGACTCGCTTAGTTGAGGTAGAAGGTGAGCGTGACGCTCTCAAAGCTGAATTAGCCAAGGAGAAGGAGAAAAAGGAGGGTGTCTTACACCAAATGTTGTCTCTTCTCCAAACCAATAGTTCTGCCTCGTCTGCACCACTCCAAACTTAGGAATTTCCAAAACTACCCCCTCATATCCTTTCAAGTGCCCAGTTCGGGACTGTGTTTAGTTGTTTGTTTCAATTTTTTCTGTCTTACTCATGTTTTGATTGTCTTTGTTTTAATCTATTTTGGTGTTGATCAACCATGTTAATTAAATGAAAGCTTGGTGTTTTGTAAATGTCTCTATTTATGATTTAGCTTACATTTTTGGTTTCTTGTGTTGATTAATCATGATTGCACCTGCAGTTGCCTAAATTGGCAATGGAAAAAGTTAATTATTGGTGAGTATCACTTTGCAACTTTTCGATGATGCCAAAAGGGGGAAGATGTGCTCCAATTATTGTTTCAATCTTTGAAAATTTTTTGAAGTGATATTTATAACCTAATGAACCTGGTTCTTGATGATTAATGCTCACAAAAATACAAAGTGTTGGATGTGTGTACAAGATAAATGCACAGAGTTTGTCATTATCAAAAAGGGGAAATTTGTTGGCCTATGTCACTGAATGGGTTTTGAAGATTGACAACAGGTGTCCAGTTGAACCAGGTCCATCATAGCACATACTTCTATATGAAGCAGTTGGATCGCAAAGCGTACAAATCTAGGAGATATTAGAGTTTGCTAAATATCAAATAACTAAGAGAATGTCTCCTAATACGAAAAGGTTGCAAATTGATAGAGAAGACAGAAGTTGATTTCAGCTAGGACAGGAATAGAGGAAGGAAGTTGAGTTACAATCAAACTTGTCTACCAAGGAAGAGTTGTATCAGAATTATATCATGGACTCAACCAACGACCTCTATAAATAATCAAAGTATTACTGCTGAAATAAGTGACGCACAAGTGCAAAAGTGAATCAAGTTCTGAAGCAAAAGTTCCAGAGGTTTTGCAAGCAGAATTGTTGTGCGATACAAAGGCTACAGTTCAACTAGAAGGAACAGTTTCATTGTCTGTATATCGAGTCTAGTTGATTGTAGTAGGAGTTTAAATATTGTATCTTATCATCTTTATTAGAAGAAAATTGTAATAGGTACAAATTTATCAAGTTAGAATTAGCTTGAGTTCTGTAGAAATTAGCTAGAGGTTAGTTGATACAAAGAGGATTAGAGTTAGTCCTAGGATTACAAAAGAGTTTATTTTGTAAGTCCGTTTTGGCTCAGTGTCTAGTGAAGAGTTTGAGCAAATCCTACTGAGGAGTAGGTCGTAGTTTTTTCACCTTTTGAGCCAGGTGTTTTCCACATAAAAATACTTGTGTCTTTACTATTACTGCTTAATTATTCCGCAAACTATAGTAAGTAGTAGACTAAGAAGAACCAGGTTCTTCTTATTAGACAGCACTCGAAAATTGGGTACTGCACAATTAACTTATAATATTGTGTAGTATTGAAGTCTAAAACATCACAAGCCTTCAGGAAGGAAATAACCCGACTAGCTGCACTAACTGAGGAACATCTCCACTCTAATCACGTCAACTCGGGCATGGCTAGAGTGACAGTCTTGGCATGGAAATCTAGAACAACATGATAAGGAGATAGCCAATCCATGCCCAGGATGACCTCAAAATCAACCATATCAAGCAATATGAGGTCCGCTCTGGTCTCAAACCCACAGAATGTAACCACACAGGACCGATAAATACGGTCCACAACCACAGAATCGCCCGCAGGAGTGGACACATAAACAAGAGTACCCAAGGACTCACGAGGAATATCCAGGAAATGAGAAAACAAGGCTGATACATATGAATAAGTGGATCCTGGAT
This sequence comes from Nicotiana undulata, assembly GCA_005239495.1. Classification (NCBI taxonomy): domain Eukaryota; kingdom Viridiplantae; phylum Streptophyta; class Magnoliopsida; order Solanales; family Solanaceae; genus Nicotiana; species Nicotiana undulata. The sequence goes on along the minus strand of MDKH01086197.1, from coordinate 20,894 downwards.
CAAACAATACCGATGCATTTCTACCACATACTGAAATAATACCTATGATCACGGCATATGAGGCCACTACATCTGATCTGGCCGAAATAGCATAGAATCTAGCTGGAGTGCAGGATGGCTGACCTCCACCGGAATGGACAGGCGTTGACTGGGCACCCCCTGCCTGGCCTACACCTCTAGGACGACTCCTACCAGCCTGTCCTCCACCTCTGGGTGGCCGAAACGCTGGTGCTGACCTCATAGGCTTGTGACTCTGCTGCACTGCCTTGCCCCGAAGCCTGGGGCAATACTCTTCATATAGTCTGGATCCCCACACTTATAAAAACCTCCTGGTACCATGGACTGCTGCCTTGAAGAAGAACTCGGAATAGCTGGAGGGCGGTGTGAACCCTCTAGTATAACACTAAAGTAAGGGCTGGAAGACCCCTGATGACTAGAATATCTACCGGAGGAACCCTGAATAGCTGGCGGACGGTAAGAACTCTCCGGCATGGTGCTGAAATAAGGCCTTGCTGGAACACCTCGGGGAAGCGGTGGGGGTGCTGAATATGGAGGTCTACTAGGATGGCCCCTACCGAAGTGACCTCTGCCCCTGGCTGGAGCACCTCTGAAGTCTCCATAAAATCTAGCTCTCTTATCCTGCTGACTCTGCTCTCTGCCCCTCGATCGATAACCCTCAATCTGGCGAGCAATCTCGACCACAAACTGATAAAGAGTCCCCATCTCCACCTCTCGGGCCATGTTGGCCCTAATACCTAAGTGCAACCCAGCTACAAATCTCCGTACCCTCTCAGCATCAGTAGGAAGTATCATGAGGGCATGACGAGACAACTCAGAAAACCTAGCCTCATATCAGTCACTAACATCTGACCCTGCTCCAGCTGCTCAAACTAATACCGCAGCTCTTCCCTCTCATAGTGTGGGATATATATGTCCAGAAACAACTGAGTGAACTTCTCCCAAGTGAGGGGAGGAGAATCTTCCGGTCTACCAAGTATATAGGACTTCCACCATCTGCGGGCCCTACCCACTAACTGGAAGGTAGTGAAATCAACTCCATGGGAATCCAGTATCCTCATGTTGTGCAGTCTGTCCCTGCACCTATCAATAAAGTCATGTGCGTCCTCATGACGCTCACCTCCGAAGACAAGAGGGTGCAATCTGGCCCATCTATCCAATAGCTTCTGCGGATTGCCGTCTGCAGCTGGTCTGGGCTCAAGTGCTGCTGCTACTAGCTGGGCCCTGCCCACGGGTAGTGTACCCGGGATCTGATATATTGTCGCTGCATAAACTGTGGCCTGAGCAGTAGGGGTTTGTGTCCCCCATCCCGCCTGAGATGTGGCAGGATCCGCTAGAAATAAACAAGGCCTGGGTCATGGTGTCCATGAACCGCATCATACGACTCATGACCTCTCGAATGCTAGCGCCTTCATAAAGTCCAACGCGGCAGGATCTACTGGGGGCACCTCACCCTGCTCCTCAGTAATGGGATCCGCTGCAGGTGCAACTGGAACAACTCTGAGATGCCCTCGTCCCCTACCTCAACTGCACGATAGAAGATGAATAAAGAGAGATTTCCTAACACCCTATAGCCCCCCGAAGATAAATACATACGTCTGCATACCGATCCACAAGAATCTATTGGGTTTGACTATAACTTGTGAGACCTACGTGAACCTAGAGCTCTGATACCATGTTGTCACGACCCAAATCCTAAATCAGGTCGTGATGGCGCCCAACACCGTCGTTAGGCAAGCCAACATTAATTTACTAGTGAGTTTCATTTAATTTACCTAAACATTTCCGATACTTACTTACTTTAGATTTAAGATATTAAACAAAATAGATAATTTAGGTAATCTTAAATAGAAATAGCCATGAAAGCCATAATTAATATTTACAGCCCAAAATATAATATCTACTACGCGTGTGCCAGGAACTGGTGTCACAAGTCTACAGGCATCTAGTAGAGGGAAAATCCAAAATAATACAAGTATGTCCTACTGTCTGAGGAAATATAGACAGATATAACAAAAGAAAGAAAAACTCCAAGGTGCTACTGGAAGTCGTCAGGGAAAAGCAGCTCACCGAGAAGCCTCGACCGGGTATAACTCAAGAACGAGCTCCGGACTGATACCCAGATGCACCTGCCCTAGGACCTGTACAATTAAGTACAGAGTGTAGCATGAGTACATAAATAATATGTACCCAGTAAGTATCCAGTCTAATCTCGAAGAAGTAGAGACGAGAGGTCGACTTGACACTTACTAGGGTCCAAACAGTATAATTATGTGTATAACCTAAAGAGAGTAATAAGTACACATGAATAAAGGAACATTGGATACCTAGCATGTTACAAAACTTACTTCGAGTCGAAACTCTAACATACAATTTCAAATCTATCATCTCAAGTCATCTAACAGTTTAAGTCATGAATAATATCAACAAGCAGCATGCACACAATATATCAAAAGGTACGGTTTGGGAAAATATAATAGTAAATGTGCACTGTCGGAGGGTCGAACGACGCGAACCATAGATGCATCTATTAACCTGTCGTGGCGTACGGCCTGCTCCCATGAGAGTAGTGGAAACAATCACTCCGCTCGCGGAATATATATATTGCAAAGCGGTAACACATAAACATAGCATTTTTCGTTAAATTCCTTTTCCAAAAATAATAAAGATTCGTTTGAAAACTCCTATTAAGAGGACTTCATGAAACACATTTGCATGCGAAGGACGCACAAGGCATATAGCAAATTATGAAATTCATAAGGCATGGTGTGAACCTAACTACCCGGACATAACAAGAATAGTCACTATGCACGAAATCTCGTCACATTGTACGTACGTAGCCCCCGTAATTAATCAAACAAAATTGTTTATCTCACCTAAGGGGACAATTCCCTCTTAACAGGTTAGAAAGGAGACTTACTTCATGTCAAGTCTACTTTCCGGGTCAAGAACACGCCCGAAACTCCAAATTCGTCGCCCATGGACTCGAAACTAGCCAAATATTGCATAAATAAATCAATCTATAATCAAATCCCCCTATTTAAGTGATTATTTTACCCTAAATTACAAAATCCCAAAATACACCCCCGGGCCCACATGCTCGGATTCCGGAAATTTTCAAAGGAAACAATCACCCATAGCCTAAGGATCAATATTATATAGTTTTTGTATGATTCCATAACTAGTTAGTTGGTAATTCTCTCATTTTCATAAAAATCTAGGTCTTACTCTAACCCATGATTTCCACTAATTTTAATGTGTTAATATACCTAGGAGTTCAAGTATTAAACTAAATTTAGGGTAGGAATTACTTACCTTACAGTAGCTAGGTCGATTGTCTCTTTTGCATGCTCTAAAAATCGCCCAAGGATGAAGAAAATGTTCAAAAATGGTGAATTCTCGTATTTAAAAGAACCTCACTGCCTACAAGTTTTTCGCACCTGCGGCTCGAGGACCGCACCTGCGAGAAAAATCTCGCACATGCAGAGGAGGGGAAGGGGGCCTGGTTTCGCACCTGCGGAGCGGAGTCCGCACCTGCGGCTCCTCTTCTGCGAAAAATGATCCGCACCTGCGGAAATGGGCAACACCACCTGGGGTCGCACCTGCGAGGCTGGGACCGCAGAAGTGGTCTCGCACCTGCGGCTAGTCCTCTGCAGGTGCGGTCGCACTAGATCTGGTGCACCAGCAGTCATTTAAGGCTAGTTTTTGCCTTGCTCGATGACCGAATGGCATCTGGGCCCACCTGAGACCCCGTCCAAATATACCAACAAGTCCTAAAATCATTATACAGACTCTATCGAGCCTTCGAAACGTCCAAAACAACGCTAAATCTAAAAATCATACCCCAAAACCTATTGGATCAAACTTAAGAACTTTAAGTTCTTGAATTCGCTTTCAATACGCCGAACCTACCTATAATACTCGGAATGACACCAAATTTGGCAAGCAAGTCATACATGACATAACGGAACTCTTCTCGGTCTTGGAATTCTGTTTGGACCTCGATAATACAAAACATGTTCCAAACTTCAATATGAACTTAAGGAAACTCTTATTGCACTATTTTGCGCCGAAACGCTCCCGGGTCATCCGAAACCCGTTTCGAACATACGCCCAAGTCTGAAATCATCATACGAACCTACCAGAACCTTCGAATCTTGATTCCAAGGTCGTTTACAAAATTTTTTGACCGAAGTCAAACTTGGCCTTAAAGGCTAACCTTAGGGAACTAAGTGTTCCTAAACCATTCCAAACTCCTCCAAACCTCGAACCACCCGTCCCCGCAAGTCATAAATTAGTAAAAGAAACTACGGGAAGTCTCATTTAGGGGCACGGGGTCCTAGAACACAAAACGACTGGTCGGGTCATTACATTTACATTTGACTACAAGTAAATTAACAAAAAAGAGTAAATTCACAAGTTTTGCATTGCCTTAGTAAGTTCTTCATAATCAATATGAACTGATTGGCCTTTCTGATGACCCAAAAGGTCATCCAAAGTAATTCTAGCCAATCTGTATTCCGAGGCCTCGAAAGCCTCCGTTAATCTCACCTCAATATGCGTGCGCCTCCCGGGCGTGTAGCTGGGAAGTCTTTATGTTGAAATTTGATAAAAAATGGAATTTATGATAATTAAATGAATAAAGTTGACTAAGGTCAACATTTTTGGTAAACTGACCCGTACCCGTGATGTGAAGGTCCCGAAGAGTCCGTAGGAAAATATGGGACTTGGGAGTATGCCCGGAATTGAATTCCGAGGTCCCAAGCCCGAGAAATGAATTTTTAAAGAAAATTATTTTCTGAAAATAATAAAGGAATTTGAAAATGAATAATTATGTGAAAACCATGTTACCGAGACCGTATTATGGTTCCGGAGCCCGGAACAAGTTTATTATACGTTATTTTTCTTATCTGTGAAATTTGGTGTAAAACGGACTTGAAATGACGTGTTTCGGATCAAAAATGGGAAATTAGAAGTTTATGAAAATTGAGAAAATTCTATAGATTTTGAAGTTTAATTCATTGTTTTGATGTTGTTTTGGTGGTTTAATTACTTGAATAAGTCCGTATGATGATATGGGAGTTGTGTGTGTTTTTGGTTTTGGGTCCCGAGGGCTCGGGTGAGTTTCGGGTAGCTATCAGAGTGTGCAAAGTGGAAAAATCTGGTGTTTTTGATGATTTGCTGGTGTCTGGTGTCTGGTGTAATACCCTTCGCGAACGCGTCCAAGGGCTCGCGAACGCGAAGGGTAATTATTGTGGCCTGGCATTTTACTCTACGCGAACGCGTAGAGGAAGACGCGAACGCGGAGCACTGGACAGTGCTTCTACGCGAACGCGTCCCCATGGGTGCGAACGCGTAGTGTTAGGCCAGGTCTGGGGGGGCTGGGTAGTTTGTTCTTCGCGAACGCGGCCCTACGCTCGCGAACGCGTAGGCCTGTGGAGTCAAACCTACGCGAACGCGACCAAGGACTCGCGAACGCGGCCAGGGGCCCGCGAACGCGAAGGGTATTTTTTCCCAGTTATTAAAATACCCAAAAAACAGAATACCATATGGGATTTTCATAATTTTCACTTCCTTCTTCTTCTCCAAGCCCCATTGAAGACCTCCAAGCCATTTTCTCCTCCATAACCATTTGGGTAAGTGTTCCTAACACCAATTTCTTCCATTTTCCTTCCCTAATCACTAGAACCTAGGCCTAAACTCATGAAAACAAGGTAGAAATTAGGGAATTTAGGTAGGGTTAGGTTGTTGGGGAATTTTGGGTGAGTCAACCTCAATTTGGGGTCGAATCTTAAAACAAATTATATATTCTAACTCGTGAGGGTATGGGTAATCAGGTTTTGGTTCGAGCCTCGTGTTTGGACCAAGCGAGCCCGGGGTCGAATTTTAGTATTTTTGGAAGAATAGTAGAAAATGTACAATTAGGCTTCGGAATTAGTTTATTGAGTATTTATTGATGTTAATAAATCCATTATGTCTAGATATTATCGATTCGGAGTTGGATTCGAGAGGGAAAGCGGTATTAGAGGCTTGACTTGCACTTTGGAGCCAAGGTAAGTATTTGGCCTAACCTTAGCTTGAAGGATTAGGTATAGAGTCTTATTTGCTATGTGTAATTCATGTCCAACATATAGGCGGGGTGACGAGTGCCTATATGTTGCGGTCAAGCATACCCGTGAGTCAATCGTGATGAATCATACCGTATTCTTAATATTCTCAATTCTATGAGTAATTGGTGATTTAGAAGTGATACCTTGATATTGTTTCATGACATGGGGAGTTATTGTGTTATTTGTTTCAGTTGAGGCTTTTACTGTTGAAATTGTAATACGGATGCGAGGTTGGTTATAGCTGAGTCCCTTGCCGGGATGATAGAATTTTATTGAGTATTTCCATACACTTGAGACTTCTTATTGTTGATTTTCACATTATATTGTTGCTTTTATATTATTTATCGCACGAGGGGACATGCCGTTATTGTTGTTTATTGTTTATCACATGAGGAGACATGTCGTGTTGATCGTTTATTATTTATTGCACGAGGGGACATGCCATGCTGATTGTTTATTATTTATCACACGAGGGGACATGCCGTGTTGATCGTTTATTATTTATTGCACGAGGGGACATGTCGTGCTGATTATTAGTTATTTATCACACGAGGGGACATGTCGTGTTGATCGTTGATTATTTGTTGCACGAGGGGTCATTCCGTGCCGAGTGTTACTATTTATGCACGAGGGGACATTCCGTGCTGAGTGATTGTGAGATTTTTCACGAGGGGACATGTCGTGCCTTTTGCTGTTCATTATCTGTCCTGAGACGTGAAATTCCGGCTTTTACTTTTTACACTTCAGTTATTACCCTGTTCTACTGTGCTAGCATTTTGTTGCCCCTTTCACCCCCAGCATGTTCTCCCCGTATCTGTCTTACTTGCTTATTTCCGTCGATATTTTCCTGTTATTATATAGAATTGCACAGGTACATATATTGTTGTTGGTCCTAGCCTCGTCACTACTTCGCCGAGGTTAGGCTCGTCACTTACTCAGTACATGGGGTCGGTTGTACTGATGCTACACCTGCACTTCTTTATATTGTGCAGACGACGCAGCCGGACCTAGTGGTCACTAACGGTCGGAGCATTCCATCAGATCATACAGGAGACGTCGAGGTAGACCCGCAGACGTTCGTGGGCCTTGGCGTCACCTTCTACCCTTCACTTTCAGCTCTGTCTTACCTTATAGTTCAAAGACAGTCATATGTACTTATTTTCAGACCTTTGTTTTAGTAATCTCTTAGACAGTTCGTGAGTATGTGACACCAGTTCTAGATTTTGTATATGGGTTTTATTTCGAAGTTGCTATATTATTTTTGGTAATTTGTTAACCTTCATATTGTTGACCATCGATGCCTTAGTTATCTTGTTCGTTTTAGTTGTTAATGAGTTTTATTTAGTTCAAACGTTGGCTTGTCTAGCGGGTTCAACGTTAGACGCAGTCATGGACGAAGGTGGGATTTCGGGTCATGACAAGTTGGTATCATAGCCCTAGGTTTCTTAGGTCTCACACCTCACGGACAAACTTGGTAGAGTCTGAGGGATCGGTACGGAGACGTCTGTACTTATCCCCCAGAGGCTGCAAAGTTAGGAATAACTTCACATCCACCATTCTCTGTTGTGCCAGTTTAATTCTGAATACTAATTGAGTCTCTATTTTACTCTCTCGCATATGGAGAGAACGCGCGTTTCCTCATCGACCGACCAGCAGCCTGATCCTCCTATTGCAGCTCCTACAAGGGGCCGAGGCCGAGGCCGTGCTAGAGGCCGAGGCAGAGCTAGAGCAGCAGCTCCAGTAGAGGACCCACAGGTAGACTTTGCCAGTGAGGTTCCTATTCAGACAGCCCCAGTTGGACCAGCTCAGGTCCTAGAGGGGTTCATTTCCACCTCAATGCTTCAGGACGCTCTAGTCCGCCTAGTGGGACTCATGGAGAGTGTGGCTCAGGCCGGTCTTCTTCCTACTGCACCAACTGGATCTCAGGATGGGGGAGGGACCCAGACTCCTGCTATTCATATGCCAGAGCAATTTTCCACTCAGTTCCAGACTCCGGTACCTCAGACAGCTAGAGTAGTTCAGCCGGGTATTGTGGCACCAGCAGTTGAGGGAGCAGCCATGTCAGCAGACGCTCTGTGGAGGTTGGATCGGTTCACCAAGTTATTCACCACTACATTCACTGGTGCATTATTAGAGGATCCCAGGATTATTTAGATAGTTGTTATGAGGTTCTTCGGAACATGGGCATTGTGGAGTCCAATGGAGTTGATTTTGCTACATTTTGTCTTTCTGGAACCGCCAAGACTTGGTGGAGAGATTACTGCTTGACCAGACCAGCTGGGTCTGCACCTCTGACTTGGGATCAGTTCTCCGAGTTGTTCTTGGGGAAGTTCCTTCCAGTTACTCAGAGAGAGGATCTTCGGAGGCAGTTTGAGCATCTACAGAAGGGCTCCATGTCCGTCACTCAGTACGAGACCAGGTTCATTACTCTGGCCAGGCATGCCATTATGATACTCCCCACTGATTGGGAGAGAGTTTGGAGATTTATTGAGGGTCTAGCTCAGCCCATCAGACTTCAGATGGCAAGAGAGACGGGTACTGATATCTCCTTTCAGGATACAATCGATGTGTCCGGACGCATTGAGATGGTATTATCGCAGGGTGGTGGTCAAGGGTCTGATAAGAGACCTCGTCATTTTGGTCGTTTCAGTGGTGCCTCATTTGGAGGCAGAGATTCCTTTGGCAGAGGTCATCCCCCTAGGCCTTATCAGTCAGCACTCCAGGTATCCCGCAGTGCACCTTCAGCTCCCATCAGTGCACCGCCGATTTAGAGCTATCAGGGTTGTTATTCTGGTCGTTAGGGAAAGTTCCAGGGTTAGTATTCTCAGCAGCCGAAGTCTTTCTTCACTTGCGGTGGTATGGGGCATATTTCCAGGTTTTGTCCCCGAGGTTTCGGTGGTTCTCAGTATCAGGGTTCCCGTGCCATGGTTACCGCATCAGGTGTACCCTCGCCCCCTCAACCAGCTAGGGGTGGTCGTGGTTCCAGAGGTGGAGGTCAGACTCATAGAGGTGGAGGGCAGGCCATGAGAGGTAGGGGTCAGCCCGTAGCAGGTAGACCCAGAGATGTGCAGGTTGGAGGAGCTCAGCCCCGGTGTTATGTTTTTCCTGCTCGTCCTGATGCTGAGGCTTCTGATGTAGTTATTACAGGTACGGTTTTAGTTTGCAGCCGAGAGGCTTCGGTGTTATTTGATCCGGGTTCTACATTCTCCTATGTGTCTTCATATTTTGCCCCTTATTTGAGTATGCCCCGTGATTCCTTGAGTACTGTTGTACATGTGTCTACACCGGTGGGTGATTCTATAGTGGTAGATCGAGTCTACCGTGCTTGCGTAGTAGTTATTGGTGGTCTGGAGACTCAGGTTGATCTTTTGCTTCTTGATATGGTTGACTTTGATGTTATATTGGGGATGGACTGGTTATCTCCCTATTATGCTATTCTGGACTGTCATGCCAAGACAGTGACCTTAGCCTTGCCAGGAGTACCTCGGTCAATCTTAGCTCAGCTAGCTCCTATACAGTCCATCGGAGGTCAGTCTTCAGGTACTCCAGCCAGATTCTATGTTATTCCGGCCCGAGCAGATGCAGTGGCCTCAGACGCCGTGATCATAGGTACTATTTCAGTATGTGTTAGGGAGGAATCAGTGTTATTTGATCCAGGATCTACTTATTCATATGTGTAAGCCTTATTTTCTTGTTTTCTAGACGTTCCTCGTGAGTCTTTGGATTATCCTATATATGTGTCCACTCCTGTGGGCGATCCTGTGGTGGTATACCGGGTCTATCGGTTATGTGTGATCACCTTTTGTGGGTTCGAGACTAGAGCGGATCTTCTATTGCTCGACATGGTTGATTTTGAGATTATCCTGGGCATGGGTTGGCTATCTCCACATCATGCCATCTTGGATTGCCATGCCAAGATGGTTACTTTGGTCATACCCGAGTTGCCTAGGCTGGAATGGAGAGGTTCCTCAGTTAGTGCAGCCAGTAGAGTATTTCCTTCCTGAAGGCTCGACATATGGTCGAGAAGGGTTGTTTGGCGTATCTTGCTTATGTGCGGGACACCACCGCCGAGTTTCCGACGATTGATTCAGTTCCAATTGTTCGAGAGTTTGCGGATGTCTTTCCTTCAAACCTTCGGGGCATGCCTCCGGATCGAGATATTGATTTTTGTATTGATGTAGCTCCAGGCACTCAGCCTATTTCTATTCCCTTGTACCGTATGGCTCCGAAAGAGTTGAAGGAGTTGAAGGAGCAACTCGAGGAGTTGTTGGCTAAGGGGTTTATCAGGCCAAGTGTATCGCCGTGGGGTGCTCCAGTTCTATTTGTAAAGAAGAAAGATGGGTCTATGCGGATGTGTATTGATTACCTCCAGTTGAACAAGGTAACTATTAAGAAGAAGTATCCATTGCCGCGCATCGATGATTTGTTTGACCAGTTACAGGGTGCCAGGGTCTTTTCTAAAATTGACTTGAGATCGGGGTATCATCAGCTGAAGATTCGGGCTTCGGATATTCCGAAGACTGCTTTTCGTACGAGATATGGCCATTATGAGTTCTTGGTGATGTCCTTTGGCTTGACTAATGCCTCGAAAGCATTTATGGACTTGATGAACAGGGTGTTCAGGCCGTATATTGTTTCCTTTGTCATCGTGTTCATTGATGACATTTTGATTTACTCACGTAGCCTGGGAGAGCACGAGAAGCGTTTGAGAGTTGTGCTCCAAACCTTGCGAGAATAGAAGCTATATGCTAAGTTCTCCAAGTGTGAGTTTTGGTTGGATTCCGTGGCATTCTGGGGACATGTGTTATCTGGAGAGGGTATCAAGGTTGATCCTAAGAAGATTGAGGCAGTTCAGAGTTGGCCACGTCCTACTTCATTGACAGAGATCAGGAGTTTCTTGGGTCTAGCAGGCTACTTCCGGCGATTTGTGGAGGGCGTTTCATCCATTGCATCCCCATTGACTAGATTGACTCAGAAGAATGCTCCATTTCGGTGGTCTGATGAGTGTGAGGCGAGCTTTCAGAAGCTCAAGACTGCATTGACTTCGGCCCCAGTTCTAGTATTGCCTTCCAGTTCAGAAATGTATACAGTGTATTGCGATGCTTCACGTGTTGGCTTGGGGTGTGTATTAAAGCAGGAAGGGAGAGTTATTGCTTATGCTTCGCGCCAGCTGAAGGTTTATGAGAAGAATTACCCTGTCCACGATTTGGAGTTGGCGACGATTGTTCATGCTCTTAAGATTTGGAGGAATTACTTATATGGGGTTTCTTGTGAGGTTTATACAGACCACCGTAGCTTGCAGCACTTGTTCAAGTAGAGGGATCTTAATTTGAGGCAGCGCAGGTGGCTTGAGTTACTAAAGGATTATGACATCACCATTCTTTATTATCCGGGCAAGGCGAATGTAGTAGCAGATGCTTTGAGTAGGAAGGCAGAGAGTATGGGTAGCTTGGCTTATATTGCAGCTGAGGAGAGACCTCTAGCCTTGGAAACTCAGTCCTTGGCCAATCGCTTGGTGAGATTAGATCTTTCATAGCCTCGTCGAGTTCTAGATTATGTGGTTGCTCAGTCTTCATTATTGGGGGATATCAAGGCTCGAAAGTATGATGATCCGTGTTTGGAAAACCTACGGGACACAATGGTCTAGGGTGGTGCCAAGGAGGTTACTATTGGCAAGGATGGTGTTCTGAGACTTCAGGGTCGATTGTGTGTTCCTAATATTGATGGCTTGAGGCAGAGGATTCTAGAGGAGGCACACAGTTCACGGTATTCTGTTCATCCTGGTGCTACGAAGATTTATCTTGATTTGAAGCAGCATTTCTGGTGGAGACGGATGAAGAGGGACATTGTGGAGTATGTGGCTAGGTGTCTTAATTGCCAGTAGCTTAAATATGAGCACCAGAGGCCAGGAGGCCTACTTCAGCAGATGCCCATTCCCGAGTGGAAGTGGGAGCGCATTACTATGGACTTCGTGGTTGGGTTGCCTCGGACGTTGCGGAAGGTTGACGCGGTTTGGGTTATTGTGGATAGGTTGACCAAATTGGCGCATTTCATTCCTGTAGCTACTACTTATACTTCTGAGAGGCTAGCCCAGATCTACATTCGAGAGATAGTCCGGTTGCACGGTGTACCGATGTCCATTATATCAGATCGAGATATTCAGTTCACCTCGCACTTCTGGAGAGCATTGCACAGAGAGATGGGCACTTAGATTGATCTCAACACAGCATTTCATCCATAGATTGATGGTCAGTTAGAGCGTACAGTTCAGATATTGGAGGACATGCTCAGAGCATGTGTGCTTGACTTTGGAGGCCAGTGGGACCAGTTCTTGCCTTTGGTCGAGTTTGCTTACAATAATAGTTATCAGTACAACATCAAGATGGCTCCATTTGAGGCTTTATATGGTTGGCGATGTCGCTCTCCTATCGTGTGGTTTGAGCCTGGTGAGGCTAAGTTATATGGTATAGACCTGGTGAGAGATGCTATGGATAAGGTGAAGTTAATTCAGGAGGGGCTCCGCACAGCACAGTCCAGACAGAAGAGCTACGCGAATCAGAGGGCACGTGATGTGTCATTTATGGAGGAGATAAGGTTCTGCTGAAGGGTATTATGAGATTCGGGAAGAAGGGCAAGCTGAGCCTGAGGTTCATATGTCCTTTCTAGGTATTGAGGCGAGTTGGAGAAGTTGCTTATGAGCTTGCCTTACCTCCCAGCTTGTCGGGAGTCCATCCTGTATTCCATGTATCCATGCTCCGGAGATACCACGCTGACTTCTCTCATGTTGTTGATTTCAGTACTATTCAGTTGGATGAGAGGTTGGGCTGCGAGGAAGAGCCAGTTGCTATTATTGATAGATAGGACTGCCAATTGAGATCTAAGAGAATTTTTGTTGTAAAGGTCCAGTGGCAGGGACAACCGGTCGAGGAGGCGACTTGGGAGTCCGAGGAGGACATGCGGAGCAGATACCCACACTTATTCAGCGCTTCAGGTATGATTCTAGACCCGTTCGAGGACGAACATTTGTTTAAGCGGTGGAGAATGTAACGACCCGACCGGTCGTTTTGCGTATTCGGACCCCGTTCCCTTAAATAAGACTCCCCGTAGCAGCTTATCATGATTTGTGACTTGCGGGGACAGGTGGTTCGGAATTTGGAAGTGTTTAGAATAGTATAGGAACACTTGGTTCCTTAAGGTTGGCTTTTAAAGCCAAGTTTGACTTCGGTCAACATTTTGAGTGAACGACCCCCGAATCGAGTTTTGACGATTCCAGTAGCTTCGTATGATGATTTCGGACTTGTAAATATGTCTGGAATGGGTTTTGGATGACCCGGGAGCGTTTCGACACCAAATAGCGAAATAGAGTTTCCTTAAGTTTAAATTTTGGTTTGGAACGTGATTTTATGTTATCGATGTCCGAACGGAATTCCAAGATTGGGAATAGTTCCGTTATATCATTCATGACTTGCCTGCAAAATTTGGTATCATTTCGAGTGGTATAGGTCGGTTCGGCGCATTGAAACCGAATTCAAAAACTTAGAAATTCTTAAGTTTGATTTTAGGGGTTTTGAGGGGTGATTTTGAGTTCTAGCGTCGTTTTGGGTGTTCCGAGGGCTCGAGCGAGTCCGCAATATTATTTAGGACTTGTTGGTATAATTGCACAGGGGCTCGGGTGGGCCCAGGTGCCTCTCGGATATCAAGCGAGGCCAAAAAAATAGCTGAAAATACAGCTGGTGCACCTAATCTGGTGTGACCGCAGGTGCGGTTGCCCAGCCGCAGGTGCAGGACCGCTCTTGTGGTCCCAGCCGCAGGTGCAGGACCGCTCTTGTGGTCCCAGCGTCGCAGGTGCGGGAATTACGCAGGTGCAGATTTAATTTCGCAGGAGCGAAACCGCATGTGCGGTCTCCAGCTCGCAGGTGCGGGCCCAGTCTTTCCCGTCCAACTCCGCATGTGCGAGCCCCAGCTCGCAGGCGCGAGACCGCAGGTGCGGAACCCTTGTAGTCCAGGAAGTGCACTTTCACTTAAACACGGGATTTCCTTCATTCTTTTCATTTTACACCTCCATTGAAGACTTTAGAGCTTGGGAAGAACTCTCCACAACCTAGTTACTAAGAGGTAAGTAACTTCTATTTAAATGTTAGATTATTGCACCAAAACTTAGGTAGATTATCTAAATAGTGGAAATCATAGGGGTTAGAGTGAAAACCTAGGGTTGATGAACTTTAGGGAATTTCACAACTTTTCTACCATGAAATCATACAAAAATTATATGTTATTGATCCTTAGGCTATGGGTGAGTGTTATCTTCGAAAATATTTCGAAATCCGAGCATGTGGGCCCGGGGGTGTATTTTGGGATTTCTTTAAGAATAGTGAATTTACAAAATAAGTAGGAGAATTTCCATACTTTGAGCATGCATTGACACATTTATATACCATTTGACTAGTTTCGAGTCCTCGAGTGTAAAGCTTGAAGTTTCGGGCGCGTTCTTGACCGGGAAGTTGATTCTGCGCGAGGTGAGTCTCCTTTCCAAACTTGTAAGAGGGAATTGTCCCCATAGGTAAATGTAAACGATTGAATTGTCCTTATTTGCGGGGGCTACGTACGCGCAAAGTGACGAGAGTCCGTGCGTAGCTACTACTCTGTTGTGTCGGGTAGAATTTAGGATTTCACAAGCATGCCTTTATGTGTCTTACCTGTATCTTTACATGTGTTCCTGGTTGCTTATTATCCTTGAAATTTACATGAGAATTTTGGAAGCTATGTGTAAGTTTAAATGCTTAAATCCCTGAATTTAAGAATAATCCATGATAAATTCCTGAATTTCCTGATAATTCTGTGTATGTCTATGAGCACCTGTATCGCATGTATAATTCGCGAGCGGGGTAACCTTATATTTACGTCAACCGCGTCGCATGATCGATTCACGAGCGGGGTAATAGATGCATCTATGGTTCGTGCCACTCGACCCTCGGCAGTGCACATTTAAATTTTTGTGTCACTTCGGTCGTACGCCTCGGCATATTATATGCTATGTGCTTGATTAAGAGTCTTATTATTATTCTTGCCAATTCAATTGTTCTGTGGGAAAGAAACTTGTGATTTTATATTAAATATTGTTATTTGGCTCTTGCAGGTAGATCGTTATCTTTATATACTGATGCTCCATGTCTACTTGCTTTCCATAAATGTTATCCCTGTCAAGATTCATTAAATCATATTATTGATAATGACCCTAGTGAGTAACACGTCTACCTCTCGTCACTACATCTTCGAGATTAGACGGGATACTCACTGGGTACGTATTTATTTATATGTACTCATGCTACACTTATGTACTTAATTGTACAGGTTCTGAGGTTGTTGCACCTGGTCACCATGCGGTTGTTCGTCGCTGAGAGTACTACCGGAATTTGACTACACGGTGAGCTACTCTTCCTGGCGTTTCCCCCAGTAGCACTGTGGAGTTTCCATTATTGTTGAATATCCTGTCTACCCTTCCAGACAGTTGTACATCTATTTTGTGTATTTCTTTTTTGTATATTCCACTAGTCGCCTGTGGACTTGTGACACTAGGTCTTGGAAAACAAATTTTGAGATACTTTAAATTTCATTGCTTCACTTCCTCACTTTCATTTAAGGACTGCTTAAATTAAAACTGGATAAGTATTTGAACATCTCATTTGTTTGAGTAATTTCGTTAGTAACTAGTGTTTGCTTGCCTGACTTCGGTGTTGGGAGCCATCACGACCTTAGTAGGAATTTGGGTCGTGACAGTTCAATTGTTCAAACATCAAATAATAAATACTACGATAAATTATATTCCAAAAAAAAGAGCCAAATAGTTAATTGCACTTTAGCTTTTAGGTGAAGAATGAGAGAATATGAGTTTGAGAAATGAGAGATGAGTGAAGAAATGAAGAAAAAGGGGTGGGGGTGTATTTATAGTTTTACAAAGGGTTAAATTAGTAATTACAAAAAGTGTTAATTTTTTTAAAAAATGGCCCAAAAAGGGCTAATTGTGCAAAATAGTTGTTGGGAAACGGCTCCTTGGCCAGGTGACCATTGCCAACGGTACAATTATAACAACCATTAAAAGAAATTTGAAACTAGTCGTTAACCAATCTGGGTCGGTCCGGTCTGGGCCGGTTAACCGGTTCTATAGGAAATATTTTTGACTGAGTTTGACCGGTCCGGGTAACCGGTAGATTGAATGTGAACGGCCCAACTCCCCTTACCCCATTAACCCATCCCACTCGTCCCCCTACGTACCGGTCCGGTCCGGGTCCAGTCTCAACCAGTCTAGGCCGATCCGAAAACGGGTTAACCTGGCCCATTTAACACCCTTACTCACAATCGGTTACAGCAAGAACGGCGTTCTGGACTTCTGCCCATTTAGCCTTGGCTTCATCAAATCTAACCCTCGGCGGCCCAATTTCTTGGCTAAGGGTTACCACTTCTTGCCCGCTTTGCTGCAAACGGGCCTCCAAAATAGTGGCCTAGGTAGCCTTGGTTTCCAGTTCCGAAGGCGGAGAACAGTCTGGTCCTGTTCCGCCAAAATCAGATCCCGTTCAGAAGTAAGTTCTTCCTTCTCACGAATCAGCCTTTGATGGCGCCCTCAGAAGCAAGAAAGTTGGCCTGCAAAATAAGAAGAGGTAAAACTTAGAGTACATTTGTCAAAAAAAGAAGAAATAACAGGAGAAGAAAGGAAAGTACCGTTGCGGCGTTGTGCATAACATTGTTCAACGCACACTCCCCCGAGAGTGTCTGAATCTTCTCCCAGTCTTTTTCTGAAGTCAAAGGCTTGAGATAGTTAGCAAGCTCCACCAGACTCGAAAGCAAGTTGCACCTGGTGAAGACCGAAAGGGTAACACTCCTCCTCCTTTGTGGATCTTCATAAGGGGCAGCATAATTTTGCCCCAAATTCCCATGAACTCTGGACTCTGGAAGAGGGACACCTTCTTCATGGTTAGGTGCGACCGATGGAGATTATGTAGCAATTACTGGAGGAGGAATGAAAGAAGATGGAAATGATGTAGCACTTGCTGGTGGTGGTGAAGGTGGAGATGAAGCTGATAGAGTTGAAGAGTGAGAAGCAGTTGCATTGCAGTGTTAGTTGTTTGATGCTCGCCAACCAAAAATGGCAAGGACCCAGTACTCAGCCCCGTGGTACCGATTACAACAATTGGGGCCCAGAAGCGGGAGTTAGCATATTCAATTAAATCAGATTCTCCCCAAAGTGCTGAGACGTCCTCGTTAGTTGGTGCAATTGTCTCAATAGGTCGAGCATCCTGTTGAGATGATGAGGATCGTATCCTTCTATGTAAAGAAGCTCCTCCATCACCAGCTTCTTTATCATCATCGATCATCACAGTGTCTATGACCGTCCAAGAAGGAGGACTAGTCACCATCGCCACCGGAGATGACTCGGGGGCATCAACCTTTGCCCTCTTATTCTTTTTCCCAGCCGCAGAGGAACGTATTCTTTTTGGTTGTTTGTTCTCCGTCCGGGGACTCTGTAAAGAAATGGTTGCGCCGAAGCAGGCCCGGAGACGCTTGTTCGAGTAAGTGCCTCCTGAAGCATCCTCGCCGCATCAGTAGGATCCGCCAAAACATCCTCCTCGGGGACTTCGATTGAGCCCATAGATAGACCTAATTCTTGAACGAGTCAGAAGGGTTCAACCAAGTTCTTCATATACAAAAAGTGGAAACAAGGTAAATTAAAGTTACCATGATTTTTGGCCGTCCACCCGTATTTAAGGGACAACTCTTTCGGCAAATGAGTTTCGAGCGTTGTGATGTCCATGATATTTTGAACCCGCCGGTCCAAGCCCTCCACCACCAGTGGGATGCATCGAGTCACTTTAACAAACGAAGGTTGAAGGATCAATGCAAGCATGAAAGAATATTTAGTAAGAAAAGATGTATTAGAAAGAAATCTTACGAGTACGATTCCAAGCGCTCGGAAAGGATGATGTTGTTGACAGAATGATATTATTGGTGGCAGATGCAACGAATCGTTCCATCCACCCACAATCGTTTTCATCGTCCATGCTAGTCAACAGAGCATGATGTGAACAACTAATTTTTTACCACACCCATATTCTATATTATTTTAGTGTAATATTTTTTTTTTGAGGTCTCATCTTAATATTTTAAACTGTTATCTTACTCTTAATAAATAAAAATAATATATATACATACATGTACATATACATACTTATGGTATTTTAGTTAGTATAGTTTAACTATAGTGTAATATTTAGTTTTCTTATATATATGATATCTACGTCTCAAAATAGTTGACTAATATTTTTAGCTATGTAATTTACTTTATTTTAACATATATATATATATATATATATTATTTTTTATTATTGTTTTTTTTTAAAACGAAAATAAAAGAAGAAAAAAATAAACAAAAACCTCCCAAACTTCCCACTCCCTCACGTCTCTCACCCCCACAATCCCTAACCCCCAACTTCAAAACTCGCGTTCCCCACACACAATCCCACATCCCCACTTATAATTCTTTTGCACAAAAGTAGAGGAACTAATTTTTGTCCTCCTTATAAATAGGAAAAAAAAGGAGTCCTTCGGGGGGAGACCTTCTACGCAGTATACACATCAAATTCTCCATTGTTTAGTAGGTTAAAAATATGTTTTTTTTTTGTTTTTTGAAGAGGAGAGTTCCAATCATTTCGATTTGCCACAATTTACATGTGAAACGAGCTCGAGTTGGGTTCGTCACCGCTGTTGATCGTCGTTCGAGGTTGAAGGTCGCGGTCACTGTCCCGATTTCATAGATGCTTTTATCAGATTTTGTAATTCGGCATTCTTTGTGACACATCTGAGCAGCAATTTAATTAAGAAAACTTCTTGTGAGGTCTGTTTTTCTTGTTTTCCTTTTCCTTCATTTATTTCATGTTCTATGGTGATAAGTTTGTATGTCTTGTTAGTGTATATTTGATCTTCCCTGGTTTGAGATATCAATGTGTTGCTGTAGAAATCTTCACTGAATCATCTACCTAATTTCAGGTTTGCATATGAGTTCATAAAGTTCTGTTTTAGGGAAGATTGAATCTGATTTTTTTTAATTTAATTGTTCAGTTGAGATTTCTGGTTTGGGAACCACTTATAGAATGCTACAAAAGTTAAAAAAGCGTCATAGTGTTATTTCTAAACTTCAGTAACCTTACAGTAGGATGTTATATCATGAAAGAAAATTAATTACTCAGTTTCTTTCTAGTTAGGCTCTTGTTGTGCTTGAGATTATATATTAAGTTTATTATTTTAACAAAGAAAAAGAAAAGGAAAACGTGTTTGTTGGTGTTGACAATTTCAAAAGTCAAGAAATAAGTTTTTTGAATTTTCAGTGAGAGTATATAACACTAAGGTTTGGACCCAACATTAGATAGTTCATAAGTCCATGATTTAGTGTGTTACTTTAAGAGATATTTATTTTTATCTTTAGAGTAATTCATATTAGGCATGTTTGAGGCTTCTGAAGTTTGCTTGAAAATTAGTTTGAGTGCATTTGGTTCTTCTACGATTGTTTTTGTGTCAGCTCGTGATTTATCACGAAGGATGAACCATGGACTTTTTCTAATAACTTAGTAACGATTAATGTTTTGACTTCTATTACCTTGCAGTTTACCCACATTCTTCCATAACATTTGAATCCCCAATGACCTCAAATTTAGAAAAATAAATAACTTATAAACATTGTAGAATGCTTTAGGCACACTTTTAATTTACTATCGTAATTATGTATACGTTCGCGTAACATAGTTATGATTCCCAAATCAAAATCAAGGTATGTGTTCGCGCAACTTTGGCCAAAACATCTTAATAATAATAAAAAATATTATTATGTGTACACGTACGCGTGGTATCATGACCCAAATCCCGATTCACGTCGCGATGGCGCCCAACGGAGAGGTTAGGCCAGCCAATATAGAAACACTAAGTGTTACCATTCCCCGTTACGCAAATTTCATCTTTTAACCAATTTTTAACAGATATAAACATGATAATGGCGGTGATGTGAAATAAAACTGCAAGTGCGGAAAATCAACCAATAGGCATGTCGCATAACATATGTACAGCCAACGACCCAAAATATACACTACGTGTGTGCCAGGAACTAGTGTCACGAGTGCCACGAGCAATTACTGAATATACAATGACTACAATATATACAGGGTCTCAGTCTGAATGAAATGGACAGAGAATATAACAAAAGAACTCCAGGGTGCTGCTAGGAAGTCGCCGGGAAAGCAGCGCACCATGAAGTATGACCACGCTATCAATATCTAGCATCGCCCTGATAATCAGACGTACCAGCCTCCGGACCTGTACAGTCAAGTACAGAAAGGAAAAGAACGTGCAACATGAATACATATTAAATAAATATGTACCCAGTGAGTATCCCGCCTAAACTCGAAGAAGTAGAGACGAGAGGTCGACTCGATACTCACTAAGGTCCAACAGTAATAACATATGATAAAATATAATGAAAATACAGTTAGCATGCCAGGGAAATAAGCAAAAAGTATATATATCGAGGGCAGAAATCCAAACAAATACTAAACTAAACAATAAAGCACTTTCAAGGGTAAGACCACCGAACGATACAATAATCATAAATTCTTAGATCCGTCGTGGCGTATGGCACGCTCCCATAAGGTACCTTCTACACTCGTCGTGGCGTACGGCCCGATCCCATATATTTCATAATTTCTCAACACTGTCGTGGCGTACGGC
>ML295062.1:2771-26222 GCA_005239495.1 Nicotiana undulata | reverse complement strand
AAGAATGGCAAAAATCCCGTAATGGGTCTGTTTTAGACTTAATAAAATAACTGGGCAAAATTACCCTATGCGATCGCGGAGATAGGCATGCGATCGCATAGAGGAGGGACTGACAAGCTCTGTGATCGCGGGCATGATAGTGCGATCGCACTGCATATTGGACCAGCCCCAACCCGGACACCTATATCCCTATGCGATCGCGCCCTTGCTATGCAATCACATAGAAGAACTGACTCTCCCCCTAACACAAAGATGTGCGATCGCGGGTCTATGTATGCGATCGCACTGAGTAGACACCAGATATCAGAAAATCACTCAAAACACAAGATTTTTCAACCCTTTTTGCACTCCGACACCTACCCGAAACTCACACGAGCCCTCGGGGCTCAAAACCAAAAACACACACGACTCCCAAAACATCATACGAACTTGTTCAAGCTTTTAACCCATCAAAATATCATCAAAACAATGAATTAAAATCCGAAATCTATAGAATTTTCTCAAACTTCATAAACTTCTAAATTTCCCATTTTTAATCCGAATCACGTCATTTCAAGTCCATTTTACACCAAATTTCACAAATAAGTCACATAACACATAATAAACTTGTTCCGGGCTCCGGAACCATAATACGGGCCCGGTAACACGGTTTTCACATAATTATTCACTTTCAAAATCCTTTATTATTTTCAGAAAATAATTTTCTTTAAAAATTCATTTCTCGGGCTTGGGACCTCGGAATTCATTTCCGGGCCTACGCCCAAGTCCCATATTTTCCCACGGACCCTCCGGGACCGTCGCATCACGAATCCGGGTCCGTTTACCAAAAATGTTGACCAAAGTCAACTTTATTCAATTATTCAATTCAAAGTTCCATTTTTATCAAATTTTCACATAGAAGCTTCCCGGCTACATGCCCGGGCTGTGCACGCATATCGAGGTGAGATTAACGGAGGCTTTCGGGGCCTCGTAATACAGATTTAACTTGAATTACTTAGGGTGACCTTTTGGGTCATCACACAAAATCATTCTCTGTCTAAAACATAAACATAACAAATCCAGATTTTGGGTAAAAATCTATCACAAACCCATGTTGTTATATCAGTTTTTCGGATGGGTTCTGATTTAATAGTATCAAATGTATTAAGTAACTTCATGATCAGAACTAACCGTTGCACTTCCCAAAATTTCAAAATGCAACTTCAAGTGAAATTGAAAATTTTATGAACAAATGCTAATTTCGAAAAAAAATAAAAAAAATTTGGAAAAAAGAAAAATAATTATGTCCAAACGGGCTCTAAGCCATTTCATTGATAAAGTGTACGTGCCCACCAGTCATATGCCACTTTTATAACGTGCAAGTTTTGTCTAATTTAATTTGTGAACAATTTAATAAGTTATGCAATAAAGATTGTACTAATATTCAGTGTTTTAAAAGGCGTGGGCGTAAGGCGAGGCATTTTATATATGCCTCAGCGAGGCGTATAGTTGTCCAATGGGACGGGACGAGGAAAAATTAACGGGACGGGACAGAACGGGACGATATTTAGCCGGGACGGTGGCGGGACAGGACGAAACGAGAAGGGATAAACGAGACGAAACGGTAGGGCCATCCCATCCCGCTAACATACGGGATTGGACGAAACTGTAGGGGATGGTTTCCCGGGCCTTAAGTGGGTCGTTTTTAAAAAAAAATATTATTTAAGCATTAAGTTTGGCAACGACTAATTTTTTGACAATGACTAAGGTTTCAAAGTTTGCAACGACTAATTTTTTAACTTATTTAATAAACTTGAAAGTTAAAACGGAAATTAGGAAACTAAGCAAAGAATTATAAAATATTACAACAAAAGACTTGTAATGAAATAATCTAGTAATTATAATAGAGTCATAATTTATTTAATAAATTTCAAGCCATTATGCAACTAAGTAAGAGTGTAAGACAATTCATAAAAACAAATCATGCTTAGAGCCTTTTATTTTATTAATGGAACTTTCAAATCTCACATACAAATATAATTCTTTTGAAGAGCGTCTATCTACGCAGCCACCTTCTAGGAAGGGTTCTATTTGAACTAGGCCTCTTAGTAGCCAATTATAAATTATCATACTAATACTTGTAAGCTCCTATATAGCTTTGTTATAACAAATCTATAATTTCTCTCGGACATTGTTCTGGAATTGGCAATGTTGATTGAGTTCCATGTCGTCGTCGCTCCCAGTGCTAAGTATCTCATTGTATTTTTTTTTCCCTAGTGGTTAATTTTCAAAGCCAAGATTTCTTGTTTTTGAATTGATTCAATCTCTGAATAATACGGAAATATCTAAGTTGCATTTGCTAATGAATGTTTATGATCTCCAATTTAAAATCTTGCTGCGCTAAAAGCACTCTCCGATGCTACTGATGATGCTTGAATAACCAGGATATCTCGGGCCATTATTGAAAGTGTTGAAAAATCTTTGACATGCTCCCTCCACCATGCCAAAAGTTGTTTGTTGCCTTCTTCGTATTTAATAGTTTCCAATCCTTGATTAAGATAAGAATCAAGTTCATCATCAATAGAGGAATCAAAACCTGTTATATCATTCATATTTTCTCATAGAACTTCTACTCTAGACTTAGAAGTAGAAGGAGCAGTTTCACCACCTGTTGTTTTCATAGATTTATATTTATCAAACAATGATCTAGCATAAGAATATATGTTAGCTTGGCAGTCTTCGAGAGATGATTTCATTTTCTTGAATTGCTAAATTCTCATAAATTTTACGAACAAGTCCCTTTGCACCTCTAAATTTTAAAGATGGGTTAAGTAGAGTAGAAATTAAATAAACTTGAGGAATAGAGAAAAAATACTTTTTAAATTTTGCAATCATTTTATTAATGGCCGGTGCATAAGTTGAATTTTTTTTATACTTACCAAATACAACAAAATTTTTACAAATATACCATAATATTTGTATAACAGTAGGATAATATATACTAGAATTATTTTGTAGCATAATAAAAAATTTCTAAAAATTTAGTAAGCTCTTTGATCTCACCCAATCAAAACCAACAATTTGAACATCGGGGATACCATTATGCATATTAAATACCTTTTGTATAGGCTCCCGATAATCATAAGCAACGTTAAGCATTTCATAAGCCGAATTCCACCTAGTACAAACATCTTTTGGAACTTTAGTATATGGAAGGTTAGCACTAGCACATTGTTGAGCAAATTCACAAAATTTACTCGCTTTATTAGCACGAAAAATATCGCCGCAAGCATGTTGTACTTTACTACAAGCATCAGAAAATAAATTTATATCATCTTTTACAACAAGTTAAAAATATGGCATGCAAATCTAACATGAAAAATTGATGGATTAATTGGACAAAGTCTCGTTCTTAAGCTAGTTTTCGCGGTTGTGTTAGCAGAAGCATTATCTAAGGTGATAGTTAAAACTTTATCAATGAGTCCATAAAAATCAAGTATTTATAGAACACTAGTTGCAATGTATGCTCCAGTGTGTTTTGAATCAATAAATTTATAACAATAATACGTTTTTACATGTTCCATTGATGATCAACCCAATGACATATAACAGTTAAATAATCACAACCATTAGGACTACGTTATATATCAGATGTGATAGACACTTTGCAATCAATGTGAAAAAAATACACAACGAATATACTGAAGATATTTGGTTTGAAATTTAAAAACATTATTTCTAACTATGGTCCTAGGAAAACCTTGAAAAGAAGGATTATAAGTTTCTTGTATATAATGCACAAAAGCTGGGTGAGAAGGAAAAGTAAAAGGTAAGCCACAGAAAGTCACCATTTTTGCTAAGTTCTCACGTTCTCTATCTTTGTTATAGGGGCATAAAATAGTACCAGAAACAGGGTCAAGCTGTTATTGTAAGAAATTTGAACCACTGCTAGATCCACTAGGAGTGCCAGTACATGTGCTAGGAACCAGTATTTTTTCGGCTTCTATTTTATCTTGTATCCATAAAGCTTTGTGATCCCTAACTAAGTGCCTAGTTAAACCCCCGTCCCATCACTTTTGGTGTGCGCAAATCGTTGCTTAAATGTTTCACATATAACACGTTCATTGACTTTATCATATTTAAAAAATTTCATACAAGTGATGTTTTGGGACGTTCACCCTTAGGTTTACCCCTTACAGGAGGTACAAGGGGTAAAGCTCCAGACCGAGATTGACTCTGAGTTGGAGCTTGTGTTGCGGGACTAGTGGGTGTTTCATCTAATTCTTCTTTCTCATTTTCTTTGTCCTCAATAAAAATATCATTGTCAAATTGTCTTTGTAAAGTTACATGATCTAGTTGTTCTCCGAAATTAATATTATAACATGTGGGGGAGGGGGGGGGGAGGGGGGTTGGGAAAACAAAGTTTCATCAACATGAGTCATTTCATCTATATGTTTTCTAATTCTAGGAGAAGGATTAGGATTAGGATTACTACTACTTTCACCTTTACTACTTTTTTTAAATATGGCAGAGATTTTTTTTGGTGCCATAATTTAAATACGAAATTAAATTTAAAAAGTTAACACAAAAATTAAACACACAAATGAAATACAAAAATAAAACACGTAAAGTAAACACAAAAATTAAGCACTAAAAGGATACTCAAAAATTATATATTAAAATTAGGAGATCGAACGAGTGCGTCGTGATTAAATATTGAAACTTGAAGAAATTGCCCAAAATATTGCTCCAAATACTTGACGAATTAATTTGAAGCTTGAAAGTTGCTCCAAAAATTTTCCCAAATACTTGAAACTTATCACTTGATTGTGAGAAAATTGAGAGAATAATATAGAAAGAATGTAAGNGGGGGGGGGGGGTATTTATAGCAAAAAACAAATAGGGCCAATATGTAATTTAATAAACTTAGGAGTTATATTAAAAGTTTGAAGGGGGGCAGGGGGTGTTTTGGGGGGTGTGTGAGCCAAATATGACCGTTTTGGCCGTGAGGAACGACTATATTTGCAATTGAAGCCGTTAACGACAATAATTCATTAAAAAATTTAAAAAGACGCGGGACAGGCGAGATGAAATGGCCATCATGTCCCATCCCATGTCCCGTTTAACATGGGCCCATCTCGTTTAGAATTAAGTGGGACGAGACGGGAAGGGATGGGACACAGGACGAGACCGGGACGGGACACGAGACGAGACCGGGACGTGACACGGGACAGGATTGGGACGGGACTGTCGCAACCCTTTTTCTCGCGAAATCGGGTTTCGACATATGACAACTCTTTTAAGGAGGTATTAAAAGAGGAGAGTCGCCACCTAACAATTTTTAAAGGTGCGTTAGGGCACCTATTTGCATATGACTCTGGTTTAACTAGTCAACGACACCAAAGATTGGATAAGGGCTCAAGTTACCTCAAAAAGAAGGTGTTGGGCACTCCTCAAGGTCCAAAACTGTGGGTCTCGGCCGAACTTAAATTATATGGATTAGTCTATGTGATCAAGTTAGCAAAGAGAGTACAAAATCTAAGAATTTATTACAAAGAGATCTTGAATAGAGAGGTACAACTATTTTGATTCTAATAGAAAAGAAAGAAAGGAGGGGGGGGGGGAATCCTAAGTTTTTTTAGCCTAAAGGATCACCACGTGCAACATAAATAATATTTCATAACTCTCTTGAGATAGGGTGTTACTCATATTATTTAGCGGGCACAAATTATCATCTCTTGCTACCCGATTACTATGTTAAAGTTGTTTACCTAATAGCGCTCTAATTCAATTCGAAGTCGTGCACTACCCATCCCATACCTATGGTCCAGGAGGTTTTGGACCCTTATTTGGATGGTTCTAGGCATTATCTAGTCTCCTCAAAATGCAAAACTAGGCGACAAGCAAAACACGTAAAGACTTCACATAAAAGCATTTAAGGGCTCACATTGACCTCCATACTTAAACAGCAAATGCACGCAAACATATATGCCAATTAGGAGGCTGTGAAATCCAGTATCTCAAACCCATAGACATGCTTTCTAGGCGATTTTTGAGTCAAAGTATGCGGGCAGATGCAGGATATTTCTCATCGACAGAATTATTCAGGTATTACAAGCTGACTATTGCAAGTTTTAAGTTACCAATCCTATATGTGTTATGCCTAGGTGATCTACACAGTTGAGTATAAAAAAATCTGCTGGGAAAAGTCCCAGAATTATTCATACAATGTACATGAAGCAGTGTTTGAATGGTCTAGCATTAACCAATTATAGAGACCAATTATTTCCTATAGGTAGGATCTCTAACACATAGTACTTTAGAGCTCATTTTATCGTCACATCTTAACCCTATAGGCATATTTTTTAGGTGAATAACGCCACAAAATAATGAGAATCCTATAGGCATGATTTCTAGTAGGCGATGAGAATTGAAAGAAACATCTATAACAATTAATTCCTATAGGCAGTTTTTCTAATAACAATAGCAATAAACATAATTGCAGCATGTGGTGTTTGCGAGCAGACATTATGGGTGTGTGTGTGTGTATGTATGCTTCCTCTGATGTTATGATCTCTACAGTGTACATAGTAATTGAGCAACACATATAGCAAATACGTTACCAATTCCTATAGGCATGTTATCTACCCATTTTGCATGTAAATATTAAATTCTAGCCATTTCCCCTTTTACTAACTCCCTAATTGTTTATACAAAAGTTATTACAGGCCCAATAATGAGTAAAAATACAAATGTTACACAACAGTGATAATAGGCCCACAATAAGCTCAACATGAAATACCCAGCATTGTTTGGGCCTTCAATAACTCTCACACAGCATATCCAGGCCTCTAATATGGGGCCATATCCATCACACAACCCTAGAATCTATAAAAGGGCCCAAAGTCAATTTATTCAACCATGGCACCAAGTGTTACACTATTTAAATAAGCCAATTCAGGTATACAACAGATAACATGATAGAATAGAATGAATAGGAGTTGTTTGAGATTCAGGGATGACTAAGGACCAAGCCCTAGTGTATCAGAGTTCACAAGGGTCTCTATTGGACCCCGAGCAGTACTCACACTAGGGGGTCAATGATAAAACCTAAGGAGCCTTGGCTTTCAATAGACTAAGAATGAGAATTCAAGAGTGCCTAGGTGACAAGTGAAGGATAGTAAACCAAGGTTGAGAGACAAAGCTGAGGGGATACAAACATAGTCAAGTTGAGCACATAGAGCAGATTATCAAATAGGACTTAGGGCTTTAGAACAGACTTAGCAAAGATTCAGAAGAACAAATTTAACACCTAGTGCATAAGTAGTCACACATTATCAGAACAGGTTTGCAGGATTGGTGAAAGTAGCCTACACAGACTCATAATAAAGGAAAAGGTTCAAATTATGCTACGCATAGGTCTTAGTGTTACAAGAGAGAATCATACTATTTGGCAGCAGAATTTATACATGATGAGAACAGATTATTGCAACTACTGGGAAGTCAAGGATATCAAAACATGCTAAAGGCATACTAACAGGATCAAACATGCTATATAGGCAGTATATCATCACAGCAATTCAGAATAGGATAGGAAACAGACTTGTGACATATAGTGAGTGTACATACTCATGTTTTGAATACAACTGACTAGTCGACTAAAAGGGATACAAAATATGAAGGTAAAGCATGTTCAAGTAACAAGATTGATAACCTAAAGCAAAATTAAACAACAAAGAGTTGCTAAAGAATGCAAAGGTCCTAAATAGTAGTAAATTGCAACACATAGGCTATATGAACTTGAAATGAATCTAATTTACTCAATCTTAGGTTTAGGCATGCTTTGAACTATCAACAATATGAAGTAAAAATTAAGGAGAACTATAATTGAAATAGAACAGACAAAATTGCACACAAAAACAAACCAGAAAAACTCATTAAACTAACGAACTTCAGAGGTGAAGACTTTTGCAAAAATGCAAATACATAGGAACGAAATTACAAAGATCTAGTAACTCACCATTTAACGAAGAACAGTAAAGAACAAACTTTCACAAAAACCCAGAATCCCAGTGCGTCAAAGTTCCCAAGAGCTTCGATGAAATCAGGGCAATGCTCGCACCAAGAACATGTTAAGTAACAAGGTGTTAATGGTCTTGGCTTTCAGCCAGCCAATACAATATACAGAACAAGAGAGTAGCAAAAATCCATATTTTAGTGAAGAAAATCTATTCAAAAGTCTGCCCTCAGAAGGGAAAATGAGGGGGTTTATATAGAAATCAAAAATCGAACAAACACATAAGGAAACAAAGTAAATTAAACAACAAATAAGGAAAGAAAACATGCAAATCAATTTGAAATCTGACTCACACAATATAGTAATGAACGTGTGTAGATGAGATATGGCCCAGATTCAAAGATTGGAATCGATTGAACAGAATTGTAGAGGCAGTAGTTTAGGCAAGTACTGAGTGATACCATGGAGAATCAACCAGTAGCGAAAAAAGACTGATAGGGCAAGTAAATAAGGAGAGAATACCATTTGGAGAGGGATTAGAATGACGACGATTAGGGTTTTTCAGAGAAACGGGGGAGTCTCGGGGCGGCGGGTTAGAGGGAATGGGGATTAGGGTTTGGGGGTTGGGTAATAAAAAGGGTAAGTTAAGATCAACGACCAAGATTTTAAAGAGGGATTGGGGAGGGTTGGTTAAACGGGTACTGAGCGGGTCGTTTGGCTTTGGGATCGGGGTTCTGGGCTAAAGTATTGGGCCTTTTGGTCCAAAATTTAGTTTAAAAATTTTGGCTAGCTCTTTAAAATAGAAATTATAATGGAAATAATTTTAATAAAATAGCTAAATAAATATATAAAAATACTACTTATGCAAATTAATACTTTAAACAATGATAGAAGACTGTAAAAAATATAAAATATTATTTTGACCCTAAGTGAAATGTCAACTGCAATAAGAATGCGAAATATAGGCTACTATTGCAAATTTGTGCGAAAAGCCTAAAAATACAATTGTAATATTATAAAAATGAAGTAAAAATATTTCAAAAATATATTAGAGATGAAAATAATAATTTTAAGTGATTCATCACAAATAATTTAAAAGGGTAATTACTGATAGTTTATGTAAATTAATGCAAAAAAATTAATTTAAAAGCTCTAAAATTATGGAAAATTATAGGAAGTGCTTGTGTAAATCTTGTAAAGTAAATAATAATGCAAAATGATATTTTGAAAGTATATATATTTTTTGAAAAATATATGAGCAAAATTGGGTATCAACAGCTGCCCCTCTTTACCCGGGAATGATGAAAGGGTTGTTAGATAAAGAAAATGATGACCGATTTTGACCGAATGATGTGATTTAAAAAATGGAGGTCGAACCCTAGCTCCTGAGTTGCCTACATATCCCTGGTGTTACGGAAATCAGGTCGTGTATAGTTCTAGATCCAAGAGTGAACTAAAACGATTGAGTTATTATAGGAATGGTCATATGCTTCGGAAAGGGTTCTTTTGGGTAGGACAATATCAGATGAGTTTCTACAAAATCGTGAATGTGAGTCTAAAATGTTACAGATGTATCTCGGAACGAGTATCTGAACGGTTATCAAGTAAATGTGAGTAACTGATGGTGGTTGGTTACGTTTGAAATATTCGTAGAATGGAAACCGGAGCGAAGATTGCTCCCGTTAGGATAATGGTTACTTCCTGGATTACCTGCATAACTTAAAACATGATACATGCAAGTATATATAGATTATTTCGAGAATTTAAACATGATGCAAATTCCCTTCGGACCATGAAGGTTGTCTTTGGACGGTGAGTATGATGTCCTTAGACTATGACGTCCTAGGCCATGAATCGTGTGATAAGGGAATCGCAGGCCATGAAATGATGTCCTCGGGCCATGAGAATGGTGCCTCTGAACCATGACGCCTTTGAATAATGATGTGCACTTTTGAGAGATCCTCGGTCCATGGAATGGTGTCTTCCGACTATGAGGATGATGCCTTCAAACTATGACGCCTTTGGACAAAATGGTGATGTTTCAACCCATGAAATGCAAAAATATGATGTTTGGTCATATGCAAAGATAAGACAAGACAAGTCTTAGCCTTGGGTATGATGAGGGCAATGCTTAGCCATGGCTGAGAAGATAGCGTAATGGAAATATTTTTGTCATGACCCAAATTTCCCTCCGTTGGGTATCGTGATGGCACCTAGTCTTAGGGACTATGTAAGCCTAACATTTAGAGAATAATAACAATAATACAAGAAATCTAACAGTCTCGATATAGAAATCTTGACAGAATTACAATGTTCCCAAAACCGGTGATACAAGTCATAAGCTCTACGAATTTACTCTAAAATATCTAATTACGACTGTTCGGAATGAATACAACAGGGTATGAATAATAAATACAATAAGGTGACTCCAAAGCCTGCGAACGCAGCAACAGGTAACCTTGAGTCTCTTCGTCAATGATCCGCGCAATAACTAACAATAATTACCTGGATCTGCACACAAAAATGCGCAGAAGTGTAGTATGAGCACACCAGAGCGGTGCCCAGTAAGTGTCAAGACTAACCTCGATGAAGTAGTGACGAGGACTAGTCGAGACACCACTGGTCTAATAAATTAAACAGGCAACAATATTGAAATGACAGGACATAATATCTATCTAAAGGCTTTACGATATAGTTAACAACATGGCAATAAAATGCGGAAGGAATTACCGAAAACTAATCAATGGAACAACATAATAATACTAGAAGAACGAACAGAAAATGCGAGCCAAAATGGTAAACCACCACACAATAAACACACCGGCAACTCAGCACTGCGTCAGCTTGTGCACATCAGACTTTAACCAATAAACCCAATAAATTGATGAAAACTTTTAAAACCGCAGTTTATATTGAAAGCTTTGAAGATAAAATTATTTCAGTATAGAAAGATCCTCTTTGAAACATACTTTATCCGAATATATGTATATATATATATATATATATATATATATCTTTAGAAGGATAAATCTTTAAAAACATAGTTCTTTCAAGATACGTGATTTTCAAATATACTTTCCCAATAAATGACTTTAAAATATCATTTTCTGCAAGACAAATGCTTTTCAAATATACTTTTGAAATATAAATTTTCGATCATAATCTCCTCATAATAAATCTACCGGAACTCAGTCCGTAACTCAAAATTTGTCATGCAGTACAGGGGGAAAGTTCCCGGAATACATCCGTAGTCTCAATTTAAATATGCAATGCAGTACAGGGGGAAAGCTCCCGGAATCTCGTCCGTAGTCCCAATTTAAATATGCAATGTAGTACAGGGGGAAAGCTCCCGTAATCTCGTTCGTAGTCCCAATTTAAATATGCTATGCAGCCACTGAGGAAAACAACCAGAATGCGACAAAAACAGCATACATTGCCACAACAGGCGCAAAAGCAACAAAGGCAGAATGCTAGGTACGATGAACAAATCAATACAAAGACTTGAATCACAAGAATGGTAAAAACTCACTCATAAGAAGTAGCCATTGAAAGGAATGCCAAGCACAACGAGAAACAACATAACGAGGTGTGATGACCCAAAAGGTCATCCTATGATAATTTAGCTAAATCGGTGTTTCGAGGCTCCGGAAGCCTCCGTTAATCTTACCTTTACATGCCTGCGCAGGCGGGGCGGGTAGCCGGGAAGCTTTTATGTGAAAACTTGATGAGAAATGAAATTTCTAATAATTAATTGATTAAAGTTGACTTTGGTCAATATTTTTGGTAAACGAACCCAGACCCGTGATTTGACAGTCCCGGAGGGTCCGTAGGAAAATATGGGACTTGGGAGTATGCCCGGAATCGAATTCCGAGGTCCTAAGCCCGAGAAATGAATTTTTAAAGAAAATTACTTTCTGAAAAATATAAAGGTTTTTTAAAATGAATATTTATGTGAAAACCGTGTTACCGGGCCCGTATTATGGTTCCGGAGCCCGAAACAGGTTTAATATATGTTATGTGAGCTATCTGTGAAATTTGGTGTAAAACAGACTTGAAATGACGTGTTTCGGATCAAAATCGGAATAATTGAACCGTATGAAGTTTTAATAAAATTCTATGAGTTTTGATGTTTAATTCATTGATTTTGGTGATATTTTGGTGATTTAAATTCTTAAATAAGTCCGTAGGATGATTTGGGAGTCGTGTGTGTTTTTGGTTTTGAGACCCGAGGGCTCGGGTCAGTTTCGGGTAGTTAACGAGGTGTGCAAAGTGGAAAAATCTGATGTTTTTGATGATTTGCTGGTGTCTGGTGTAATACCCTTCGCGAACGTGGCCAAGGGCTCGCGAACGCGAAGGGTAAATTATGGTGGCCTGGGTTTTACTCTATGTGAACGCGGAGCACTGGACAATGCTTCTACGCGAACGCGTCCCCAGGGGTTCGAACGCGTAGGCTTAAGGCGAGGTCGGGGGGCAGGGTAGTTTTGTTCTTCGCGAACGCGGGCATAGGCTCGCGAACGCGAAAGCCTAGGAAGTAAGACCTTCGCGAACCTGGCCCTGGCTCCGCGAACGCGTAGGTCCCAGCAGTTAACCCTTCGCGAACGCGGCCAGTGGCCCGCGAACGCGAAGGGCAATTTCTCCCAGTGTTTTTTTAATTGTCAAAAACAGAAACCTTACGGGATTTAACCCATTTCCTCTCAAACCTCTTCTTCCCCACTTCCCCTTAGGCCATTTTGAATACTTCCATCACCATAGATCCATAGGTAAGTGATTCCAACTCCATTTTCTTCCATTTTTCTTCAACAACCACTAGAATCTAGGCGTTAAATCCTAAAATCAAAGTAGAAATTAGGGGTTTTGGGTAGAGTTAGAGTTTATGGGATTTTGGGTAATTCAACCTCAATTTGGGATCGGATTTCAAAACAAACTATATATTTGAACTCGTGGGGGGTATGGGTAATCGGTTTTTGGTCCGAGCCTCGTGTTTGGACCAAGCAGGCCCCGAGTCGAATTTTGGTATTTTTGGAAGAATGTTAGGAATTGTATATTTAGGCTATGGGATTGTATTAATGAGTCATTATTGATGTTAATAAGTTAATTATGTCTAGATATTGTCGTTTCGGAGTTGAATTCAAAAGGAAAGGCGGTATTAGAGGCTTGAATTGCTATTCTTGGACCCGAGGGAAGTGTCTTGCCTAGCTTTGGTGAGGGAATAGGAATTGTGTGCTATGTGTTATGTGTTTATCATGTTCAATGCATAGGTGAGGTGACGAAAACCTATGCATTGTGTGTCAAGCATGCCCGTGAGTCTATTTTTGATGAAATTCTTATTATTACTTCCATATTCATTATATTGTGAAATTGTCTCTACTTGGAAGTTGATTATTGTTGAAAATCCTTGTTGATAAACTTGTGATGTGAATGGTTCGATTGATAGCCCAATTGTAAAGGATATACCTGAAAAGAGTGGTTATAGCTGAGACCCTTGCCGGGCAATCATTATGATATAGACTAATAGTATTCCCCTTGACGGGTGATTGTTACTTGTGTTTCCACTATGCTGCATCCCTTGCCATTTTGATAATTGTCATTGTTATGGTGAGGAAGAGTGTAAAGCACGAAGGGTGATGCCGTGCCATGATTTACGTTGATTACATCGTATATTGCATAGTGAGGAAGAGAGTAAAAGCACGAAGGGTGATGCCGTGCCATGATTGATACTGATTACATCATATATTGCATAATGAGGAAGAGAGTAAAAGCACGAAGTGTGATGCCATGCTATGATTCATATCATTTTATATTGTACATTGCATTGTAAGGAAAAGAGTAAAATCACGAAGGGTGATGCCATGCCGTTATTTGCAGTTCTGGCATTTATACTGGTTTCATTAGCATCTTTGTTAAATTGCCTTTCTTGGTTACCTCTATAGGCTTAATTGACTGTTTTATCTCACATGTTATCCCATTATCTGCCCCCGTACCCCATGTTTATCTGCTATTTCGTGTTCTTTTCCTTGTTATGTGTTGTAGAATAGGACAAGTTATCGGTTGTTGTCAAGTCTAGCCTCGCCACTACTTTGGCCGAGGTTAGGCTCGGCACTTACTCAGTACATGGGGTCGGTTGTACTGATGCTACACTGCACTTCTTAATGTTGTGCAGATCCCGCGGCCGGACCCAATGGACATCGTTGAGGGAGTATCCTTCTGTCCACCTCAGAGATTTCAGTAGACCGCTGACGTTCGTGGGCCTTGGCGTCTCTTCTATCACTAGCTCTTTACTCTGTCCTGTATTTTCTTCTAGTATTTCTGAGACGGATTATGTACTTTTCTTTCAGACTTTGTATTTAGCACTCCTATAGAAAGTTCGTGAGTTGTGACTCCCGGTTTTGGGGCTTATGCGATGTATTGGATTTCGTTCTCTTCACTTAACTTTGAAATTATCTATTTTCGTTGTTAAAAATTATAAACTGATTCTAGGTAATTCTGTTAGTTCTGTGTTATCAAGTTAGCTTAACTATACACGTTGGCTTGTCTAGCGGGTTCAACGTTAGACTCATTCACGGCCTGTAGGTGGATTTTTGGGTCGTGACAAGTTGGTATCAGAGCTCTAGGTTGCTTAGGTCTCGCAACTCACGAACAACTTGGTAGAGTCTGAGGGATCGGTACAGAGACGTCTGTACTTATCCCTTAGAGGCTGCAAAGTTAGGAAAAACTTCACATCTTTCATTCTCTGTCATGCCAATTGAATTCTAAATACTAATTGAGTCTCTAATTACTCTCTCGCAGATGGCGAGAGCGCGTGCTTCCTCATCGTTCGATCAACAACCTGTTCCTCCTATTGCAGCTCCTACGAGGGGCCGAGGCCGTCCTAGAGGCCGAGGCAGAGCTAGAGCAGCGGCTCCAGTTAAGGACCCATAGGTAGATTATGCCGGTGCGGTTCCTGCTCGGACGGTTCCAGTCGGACCAGCTCAGGTCCCGGAGGGGTTCATTGCCACCCCAGTACTTCAGGACGCTCTAGTTCGCTTAGTGGGACTTATGGAGAGTGTAGCTCAGGACAGTCTTCTTCCTTCTGCACCAGCCGTCTCTCCGGCTGGGGGAGGTACCCAGACTCATGTTATTCATACCCCAGAGCAGGTTTCCACTCAGTTTCAGACTCCAGCACCTCAGACAACCAGAGTAGCTCAGCCGGGTATTGTGGCACCGACAGTTGAGGGAGCAACTATGTCAGCATATGCCCTATGGAGGTTGGATAGGTTCACCAAGTTATTCACTGCTACTTTTACTGGTGCACCGTCAGAGGACCCCCAGGATTATTTGGACAGCTGCCATGAGGTTCTTCGGAACATGGGCATAGTAGAGTCCAATGGAGTTGACTTTGCTACCTTTCGGTTATCTGGCGTATCCAAGACTTGGTGGAGGGATTATTGCTTGACCAGACCAGCTGGGTCTGCACCTTTGACTTGGACTCATTTCTCAGAGGTATTCTTGGGGAAGTTCCTTCCCATTACTTAGAGAGAGGATCTTCGGAGACAGTTTGAGCGTCTCGAGCAGGGTTCTATGTCAGTCACTCAGTAAGAGACCGGGTTTATCACCTTAGCCAGGCATGAATTAATGATACTTCCTACTGATCGGGAGAGGGTTCGGAGATTCATTGAGGGTTTGGCCCAGCCTATCAGACTTTAGATGGCTAAGAAGTCAGGTACTGATATTTCCTTCCAGGATGCGGCCGATGTGGCCAGGAGGATTGAGATGATTTTATAACATAGTGGTGGTTAGGGGGCTGACAAGAGCCCCCATCACTTTGGTAGGTTCAGTGGAGCCTCATCTGGAGGCAGGGATTCTTTCAGCAGAGGTCAGTCACCCTGACCTTTTCAGTCAGCACTTCAGGTATCTCACCGTGCACCGCCAGCTCCTATTAGTGCACCACCAGCATCTATCAGTGCACAGCCGCTTCAGAGTTACCAGGGTTGTTATCAGGGTCGTCCGGGGCAGTTCCAGAGTCCCCAGCCATATCAGCAGAGGCTGTGTCATTCTTGTGGTGTTCCGGGGCACATTGCGAGGTATTGCCCTAGGGTTTCTGGTATTTCTCAGTATCAAGGTTCTCGCGCCATGGTCCCCGCAACAGGTGCACCCCCACCCCATCAGCCAGCTAGGGGTGGTGGTCGTGGTGCTAGAAGTGGAGGCAAGACTCATAGAGGTGGAGGGAAGGCCATGAGAGGTAGAGGCCAGCCCGTAGCAGGTAGACCCGGAGATGTGCAGGTTGGAGGGGCTCAGCCCCGGTGCTATGCTTTTCCTGCCCGTGCTGATGCTGGGGCTTCTGACGCAGTTATTACAGGTACAGTTTCAGTGTGCAGTCGAGAGGCTTCGGTGTTATTTGATCCGGTTTCTACATTCTCTTATGTGTCTTCATATTTTGCCCCTTATTTTAGCATGCCCCGTGATTCCTTGAGTACTAATGTGCATGTGTCTACACCGGTAGGTGATTCTATAGTGGTAGATCGAGTCTACCGTGCTTGCTTGGTAGTTATTGGTGGTCTGGAGACCCATGTTGATCTTTTGCTTCTTGATATGGTTGACTTTGATGTTATATTGGGGACGGATTGGTTATCCCCCTATTATGTTATTCTGGACTGTCATGCTAAGACAGTGACCTTGGTCTTGCCAGGGGTACCTCGTTTGGAGTGGAGGGGGACTCCTAGTCATTCTTCTGGTAGAGGTATTTCTTATATGAAGTCTCGGCGCATGGTCGAGAAGGGTTGTTTGGCATATCTGGCCTATGTTCGTGATTCTAGTGCCGGGGTTCCTTCCCTAGAGTCTATGCCCGTAGTTCGCGAGTTTCCAGAGGTATTCCCTGCTGACCTGCCGGGTATGCCACCTGACAGGGATATTGACTTTTGTATTGAGGTAGCTTAGGGCACTCAGCCTATTTCCACTCCACCATATCGTATGGCCCCGCCAGAGTTGAAGGAATTGAAGGAGCAGTTGCAGGATTTGTTGGATAAAGGTTTTATTAGGCCTAGTGTTTCTCCTTGGGGTGCTCCAATGTTGTTTGTCAAGAAGAAGGATGGCTCGATGAGGATGTGTATTGACTACCGGTAGTTGAATAAGGTTACTATTAAGAACAAGTATCCTTTGCCGAGGATTGATGATCTCTTTGACCAGCTTCTGGGTGTTATAGTGTTCTCCAAGATAGACTTGTGATATGGCTCTCATCAGCTGAGGATTAGGGTTTTGGATGTCCCTAAGACAACTTTTCACACTCTTTATGGGCACTATGAGTTTTTGGTGATGTATTTTGGGTTGACTAATGCCCCCGCTGCATTCATGGAGTTGATGAACCGAGTGTACAGGCCTTATTTGGACTCATTCGTTATTGTTTTCATAGATGATATATTGATATACTCTCGCAGCCGATGAGAGCATGAGCAACACCTTAGAGTCGTCCTCCAGACTCTGAGGGATAGTCACTTGTATGCTAAATTCTCCAAGTGTGAGTTTTGGTTGAGTTCAGTTGCATTTCTAGGCCATGTGGTTTCATCAGAAGGTATTCAGGTAGATCCCAAGAAGATTTCAGCAGTTAGAGATTGGCCTAGTCCCACTTCAGCTACAGAGATTCGGAGTTTCTAGGGCTTAGCAAGTTACTATCGACGATTTGTGGAGGGTTTTTCATCTATCGCAGCCTCGATGACCAGGTTGACCCAGAAGTGTGCTCAGTTCAGGTGGTCTGATGAGTGTGAAGCGAGCTTTCAGAAGCTCAAGACAGCCTTGACCACGACACCAGTGTTAGTATTGCCCTTAGGTTCAGGGTCGTATACCGTGTATTGTGATGCTTCACGGGTTGGGCTTGGTGCAGTGTTGATGGAGAACGGTAAAATTATAGCCTATGCTTCTCGTCAGTTAAATATTCATGAGAAGAACTATCCAGTTCATGATTTGGAGCTTGCAATCATTGTTCACGCTTTGAAGATTTTGAGGCACTACCTGTA
Source organism: Nicotiana undulata (assembly GCA_005239495.1). NCBI lineage: Eukaryota > Viridiplantae > Streptophyta > Magnoliopsida > Solanales > Solanaceae > Nicotiana > Nicotiana undulata. The sequence goes on along the minus strand of ML295062.1, from coordinate 8,240 downwards.
TGGAGTGCCATGTAAGGTGTTCACGGACCATAAGAGCTTGCGGTATCTGTTCAGACAGAAGGAGTTGAACATGAGGTAGAGGAGATGGTTAGAGTTGCTGAAGGATTATGATATCACCATTCTTTATCATCCAGGGAAGGCCAATGTGGTTTCCGATGCTTTGAGCCGGAAGTCAGTCAGTATGGGTAGTCTTTCTTATTTATCAGTCGGAGAGCGGACTCTTGCTTTGGATGTTCAGGCTTTAGCCAAGTGATTTGTGAGATTGGAGGTTTCTGAGACTGTCAGTGTTTTGGCCCATAATGTGGCTCGTTCTTCATTGTATGACCGTATTCGGGCCAGGCAGTATGATGATCGTCATTTATGTGTTCTAAGAGATATAGTCTAGCACGGAGGTGCCAAGAAGGTTACGATTGATGACGAGGGAGTTATGCGGATGCAAGACCGTATTTGTGTACCTGATGTTGAGGGTATTCGTGAGTTGATTCTTATGAGGCCCATAGTTCCCGGTATTCAATTCATCCGGGCGCCGTAAAGATGTATCAGGACTAGCGGCAGCATTATTGGTGGCGTAGAATGAAGAAGGATATTGTAGCTTATGTAGCTCGGTGCTTGAACTGTCAGCAGGTTAAGTACGAGCACCAGAGACCCAATGGTTTGATGCAGCAGATTCGGCTTCCTGAGTGGAAGTGGGAGCGTATCACCATGGACTTTGTAGTTGGGCTCCCACGGACTCAGAGGAAGTTTGATGCGGTTTGGGTTGTTGTGGATAGGCTGACCAAGTCAGCGCACTTCATTCCGGTATCAGTTTCATATTCAATGAATAAATTGGCAAAGATATATATGAGAGAGATTGTTCGATTGCATGGTTTGCCCTCCCATTTCTGGAAAGTATTTCAGTGAGAGTTGGGCACACAGATTGATTTGAGCACATCATTTCATCCTCAGACGGACGGACAGTCCGAGCGTACTATTCAGATTTTTGAGGATATGTTCCAATTCTTGCCTTTAGCTAAGTTTGCCTACAACAACAACTATCAATCAAGTATTCACATGGCTCCGTATGAGGCATTGTATGGTAGACGGTGGCGGTCTCCAATTGGATGGTTTGAGCCGGGAGAGGCTAGATTGTTGGGTTCGGAGTTAGTCCAGGATGCCTTAGACAAGGTGAAGATTATTCAGGATAGACTTCGCACAGCTCAGTCCAAGCAAAAGAGTTATGCGGATCGTAGAGTTCGAGATTTGGCATTCATGGTAGGAGACCGGGTATTTCTTCGAGTGTCGCCTATGAAGGGCGTGATAAGGTTCGGGAAGAAGGACAAGTTGAGCCCTAGGTATATTGGTCCATTTGAGATTTTGGATAAGGTAGGAGAGGTGGCCTACAGACTTGCCTTGCCACCGCATTTATCAGCCGTGCATCAAGTGTTTCATGTATCTATGCTCCGGAGGTACATTGCAGATCCATCTCATGTCTTTGACTTTAGCGGTGTCCAGTTTGACAAGGATCTGACTTATGAGGAGGACCCAATAGCCATATTAGCTAGGCAGGTTCGTCAGTTTAGATCGAAGAGTTATCTTTCGGTTCGTGTCCAGTGGAGAGGTCAGCCTGCTGAGGCAGCTACTTGGGAGTCCGAGTCTGATATGCGGAGTCGTTATCCCCATCTTTTCTCAGACTGAGGTACTTTTCTATGTCCGTTCGAGGAAGAACGTTTATTTTAGAGGTGGAGATTGTGATGACCCAAAAGGTCATCCTATGATAATTTAGCTAAATCTGTGTTCCGAGGCCCCAGAAGCCTCTGTTAATCTCACCTTGATATGCGTGCGCAGCCCGGGCGGGTAGCCGGGAATCTTTTATGTGAAAACTTGATGAAAAATGAAATTTCTAATAATTAATTGATTAAAGTTGACTTTGGTCAACATTTTTGGTAAATGGACCCGGACCCGTGATTTGACAGTCCCGGAGGGTCCGTAAGAAAATATGGGACTTTGGCGTATGACCAGAATCGAATTTCGAGGTCCCAAGCCCGAGAAATGAATTTTTAAAGTAAATTGTTTTTTGAAAAATATAAAGGTTTTTGAAAATGAATATTTATGTGAAAACCGTGTTACCGGGATCGTAAAACGGACTTGAAATGACGTGTTTCTGATCAAAATCGGAATAATTGAACCTTATGAAGGTTTAAGAAAATTCTATGAGTTTTGAGGTTTAATTCATTGATTTTGATGATAATTTGGTGAGTTAAATGCCTAAATAAGTCCGTAGGATGATTTGGGAGTCGTGTGTATTTTTGGTTTTGAGACCCGAGGGCTCGGGTGAGTTTCGGGTAGTTAACGGGGTGTGCAAAGTGGAAACATCTGGTGTTTTTGATGATTTGCTGGTGTCTTGTGTAATACACTTCGCGAACGTGGCCAAGGGCTCGCGAACGCGAAGGGTAAATTATGGTGGCCTGGGTTTTACTCTACGCGAACGCGTAGAGGGAGACGCGAACGCGGAGCACTGGACAGTGCTTCTACGCGAACGCGTCCCCAGGGGTGCGAACGCGTAGGCTTAGGGCGAGGTCGGGGGGCAGGGTTGTTTTGTTCTTCGCGAACGCGGGCGTAGGCTCGCGAACGCGAAAGCCTAGGAAGTTAGAACTACGCGAACGCGGCCCTGGCTCCGCGAACGCGTAGGTCCCAGCAGTTAACCCTTCGCGAACGCGGCCAGTGGCCCGCGAACGCGAAGGGCAATTTCACCCAATGTTTTTTTAATTGTCAAAAATAGAAACCTTACGGGATTTAACCCACTTCCTCTCAAACCTCTTCTTCCCCACTTCCCCTTAGGCGATTTTGAAGACTTCCATCACCATAGCTCCATAGGTAAGTGATTCCAACTCCATTTTCTTCCATTTTTCTTCAACAATTACTAGAATCTAGGCCTATAATCCTAAAGTCAAAGTAGAAATTAGGGGTTTTGGGTACAGTTAGGGTTTATGGGATTTTGGGTAATTCAACCTCAATTTGGGATCGGATTTCAAAACAAATTATATATTTGAACTCGTGGGGGTATGGGTAATCGGGTTTTGGTCCGAGCCTCGTGTTTAAACCAAGCGGGCCGGGGGTCGAATTTTGGTATTTTTGGAAGAATGCTAGTAATTGTATATTTAGGCTATGGGATTGTATTAATGAGTCATTATTGATGTTAATAAGTTAATTATGTCTAGATATTGTCGTTTCGGAGTTGAATTCAAAAGGAAAGGCGGTATTAGAGGCTTGAATTGCTATTCTTGGACCCGAGGTAAGTGTCTTGCCTAGCTTTGGTGAGGGAATAGGTATTGTGTGCTATGTGCTATGTGTTTATCATGTTCAATGCATAGGTGAGGTGACGAGTACCTATGCATTGTGTGTCAAGCATGCCCGTGAGTCTATTTTTGATGAAATTCTTATTATTAATTCCATATTCATTATATTGTGACTCTACTTGGAAGTTGATTGTTGTTGAAAATCCTTGTTGATAAACTTGTGATGTGAATGGTTCGATTGAGAGCCCAATTGTAAAGGATACACCTGAAAAGAGTGGTTATAGCTGAGACCCTTGCCGGGCAATCGTTATGATATAGATTGATAGTATTCCCTTGACGGGTGATTTTGACTTGTGTTTCCACTATGTTGCATCCCTTGCCATTTTGATAATTTTCATTATTATGGTGAGGAAGAGTGTAAAGACGAAGGGTGATGTCGTGCCATGATTTACGTTGATTACATCATATATTGCATAGTGAAGAAGAGAGTAAAAGCACGAAGGGTGATGTCGTGCCATGATTGATACTGATTACATCATATATTGCATAATGAGGAAGAGAGTAAAAGCACGAAGGGTGATGCCGTGCCATGATTCATATCATTTTATATTGTACATCGCATTGTGAGGAAAAGAGTAAAAGCACGAAGGGTGATGCCCTGCCGTTATTTGTAGTTCTGGCATTTATACTGGTTTCATTAGCATCTTTGTTAAATTGCCTTTCTTGGTTACCTCTATAGGCTTAATTGCATGTTTTATCTCACTGTTATCCCATTATCTGCCCCCGTACCCCATGCTTATCTGCTATTTCTTGTTCTTTTCTTTGTTATGTGTTGTAGAATAGGACAGGTTATCGATTGTTGTCAAGTCTAGCCTTGCCACTACTTCGGTCGAGGTTAGGCTCGGCACTTACTCAGTACATGGGGTCGGTTGTACTGATGCTACACTGCACTTCTTAATGTTGTGCAGATCCCGCGGCCGGACCCAGTGGACATCGTTGAGGGAGTNGGCCGAGGTTAGGCTCGGCACTTACTCAGTACATGGGGTCGGTTGTACTGATGCTACACTGCACTTCTTAATGTTGTGCAGATCCCGCGGCCAGACCCAGTGGACATCGTTGAGGGAGTATCCTTCAGTCCACCTTAGAGATTTCAAGGTAGACCGCTGACGTTCGTGGGCCTTGGCGTCTCTTCTATCACTAGCTCCTTACTCTGTCCTGTATTTTCTTCTAGTATTTCTGAGACGGATTATGTACTTTTCTTTCAGACTTTGTATTTAGCACTCCTATAGAAAGTTCGTGAGTTGTGACTCCCAGTTTTGGGCCTTATGCAATGTATTGGATTTCGTTCTCTTCACTTAGCTTTGAAATTATCTATTTTCTTTGTTAAAAATTATAAACTTATTCTAGGTAATTCTGTTAGTTCTATGTTATCAAGTTAGTTTAACTGTACACATTGGCTTGTCTAGCGGGTTCAACGTTAGACGCAGTCACGGCCTGTAGGTGGATTTTTGGGTCGTGACACGAGGAGAACACAAGGCAAATATAGCAACGATTCTATATATTCAAGTTCACAACCAAAGAAACCAAATCATCCCGGCAAGGGAAGCAGCTATAACCAATCTCACTTAGACAATTAGCTTCATAGAATAAACTCAGCTTTAACAATGCTCAGTGATAGGTAACACCAAAGAAATACCATCAACATGGACGATTATCAACTAAACCTAAGTAGCACTTAAGGGAAACTCATAGAAATCACAATGTACGACTCATGGGCATGCTTGACACCAACATATAGATATTCCAATTACTGCTAAACAATTATAGGGTGAGAGTATACTAGTTTTAGCCAAATAGGCAGTGTATGAAGGAAGATATAGCATAACGATAGGAAAGGCAAAGTCTTCATTTAAGTCAATGAAGATCAAATAAGAAACAAAAGAACACTATGCAAGTAATTTCTAATTTGAGCAGGAAGAGATGAAACTAGCAATCAGGAACTCAGATTTAACAATTATAATTTATACATGGGGAATATAAGGACCTAAAAATCCTAAAAGGGCAACCTATTTGCAAATAAGTCCGAATACACACTCGTCACCTCGCGTACGCGGGCTACAATCAACATAGAAGACTCAATCCTAAGGGCTATCCCCCCCCCCCCCCCAAGGTTGGGCAAAAACCTACCCCCAAA
>MDKH01181889.1:0-10110 GCA_005239495.1 Nicotiana undulata | reverse complement strand
CCTCGCTCTGAAGTTCCATAACCAGCTTCCAAGCCCTTCCGATGACTCAAATTGATGCACAACATCCCAAAACTAGCCAAATAACAAGCAACCTAATGAAAATATACCCTAATATTTATAACAATTCAATTTATGTAAATTCTCAACTCCGCTCGAAAAGTTGACAAAATTGCCCTCGGTCCCACGTGCCCATATTCTGAAATTTTTCGAAGATAAAGATTACCCATAACCTCACAAACTCAAAATATATAATTCTCTCTCAATTTCATGTCCAATTTCGTGGTCAAAATCCAAAAATACCAGTTTCTAGGTCTTCTACCAAAAACTCACAGTTTCCACTAATTTTCATGTTCTAATCCATATATACACATGTATTTAACACAAAATTGTGAAGAAAGCACTTACCTCATTCCATATGGTGAAAATCGCCTCAAAAATCGCTTCAAGCCGAGCTCCATAGCTCCAAATATGCTAAAAATGGCCCAAAGTTTTCTCTTCGTGTTCGCGGAAAAAGCTTCGCGATCGCGAAGAACAAATGCGCAGCTCTTCCGGACAACCTCTAGTATAATGGTCATAACGTTTTGCAAAAAAATTTAAATTGCAAATGGTTTGACTTTCTGAAAACTATACACCAAGAGATACAACGTTCATGCTTTGCTCATCTTCCATTTCCTAATAGATTACGAGATATAAGTTACTAAAGTCAGCCCTATGCAACACAATACGATTTCCAAACTCTTCCCGGACATGCGGTAGTGTATCAACCATAACTCGTACACAACTCCAAATGCCAAATGGTTTAAGTTTCTGAAAACTAGACACAAAGGTCTACAACTTTCATTTTTGGATCATCTCCAAATTCCTTATAGATTGCAAGATACAAGCTTCCAAAGTCGAGTCAATGCAGCAGAATATTTCCTCTACGCGATCGCGAAAGTCCTTCCGCGCATTCACTGGCCCATTTCGCTCATTTTACTCATCGCGATCGCGTAGCACACAGCTGTAGCCAAAAACCAACATCTAAAGATGGCCTAGAAATGGTCCGAAACCACCCTGAAACTCACCCGAGACCCTCGGGACCCCGTTCGATCGTGACAACAAATCTCAAAACATATCACAGACTTAGTCGAGGCCTCAAATCACATAAACAATGCTAAAAGCACGAATCACACTCCTATTCAAGCTTTATGAACTTTAGAACTTCAAACTTCTATATTCGACGCCGAAACCTATCAAATCACATCCGATTGACCTTAAATTTTGCGCACAAGTCATATTCGACATTACGGACCTACTCCAACTTTCGGAATCGGAATCCGAACCCGATATACAAATTTCCACTTTCGGTCGAACTCCTCAAAAACCTTCAAATTTCTAACTTTAGCCAAATGACCCCAAAATGACCTACGGACCTCCGAATCCACTTCCGACCGCGCTCCCAACACCAGAATCACCATACCTTCCCAGACTCGAAATTCCAAACGGACATCGATAACACAGAAACACATTTCCACCCAAATTTATGAATTTCTTCCAAGAATGTTAACTTCCACAATAGGCGCCGAAAAGTTCTCGGGTCATCCAAAACCCGATCCGAACATACGCCCAAGTCCAAAATCATCATACGAACCTGTCGGAACCTTCAAATCCCGATTCTGAGGTCGTTTACTCGAAAATCACAACTCAACCAATTCTTCCAACTTAAAGCTTTCGAAATGAGAATTTTCTTTCCAAATCGACTCTGAACTTCCCAAAATTCAATTCCGACCATGCGTGCAAGTCATAACACCTGAAGTGAAGCTGATTATGGCCTCAAACCACTGAACGATGCGCTAGAGCTCAAAACGACCGGCCGGGTCGTTACATTCTCTTTCACTTAAACATACGTTCGTCCTCGAACGTGCCAAGAGCTGCTCCGGAGTTGTCCAAAATCACTGCTTAGCACCTCGTGCACTCGCCCGTGCTACCATAACCCAGTTGAGCACATTTGATCGAATAAATCTGAAGATTTCTCCCTATTTACTCAGCCAAATAAGCCCAGAGCCAAATTCCAACACTCGGAATTCTCTACCAGGCTTGTTTCCAACACGCGAGCACCGTATCAATCACCACACGATGTACCAAAACATGATTGCATGCCTTTGATGAATTAACACCATGCACCGTATAATTCGCCTGGCTATAATAACATTCTCTGAACATAATAGCCGAAATTCCACGAATCTGATGCTCCCAGTGCATCTCATGACCTATATACATCTTGCCCTAAACTTTGCATAAAACCCCACGACGAAAGAGATGTGTAAAATTTCACAACCAGCTGCAGAGTCAACAAATCATTGAGTTTTTACTTCTGACAAGAACCATCACCTCATTCTCACCCAAATAATGGTGTTTACTCTTTAATATACTTTTTATAATCTAAGTGCACTGATCCTAGATCCAACAATCTTGTCTCACCTAGTACGAGCTGCTCAGGCAATAATCCACTCCAATCATGACCAACAGTCTCCCATGATGCCACAATGTGCTAATAAGCTACAACTTGAACGTGATACATAAGGAAAACGAACTCTGGAAGGAACTACTCAACTCACACAATTAATTAGACAATCGAAAAGATGCTATAGGGAACAATACTCAACATCACACTGTTGCGGTGTGCAACCCGATCCAAAATAACATGCCCGTGGCGGCGCGCCACCCGATCCAAATAACATGCCCGTGGTGATGTGCCACCCGATCCAAACATAAAATCCACACAAGGAGATACTTACCGAGCTAAATCGCTCATTACCACAAAATATCGATTATCGGTCACATGCACCCCAAGTGCATAATACCATCATGGGGAGGCAGATAGAGCCATACGCTACAAAACTCAAGCACGACTGAGGTGCGATATACGATTTGAATCTCAAGAGCCATCCTTCTCACATAATATCGTCACTACGCGGAACCTCAAACATAAGAAATTATCAAGTCGTTCCACAGCTCATACGGCACAACATAATATTACATGAAATGGACGAAGATGGAACAACATCTAATGTTCTAATACCCTTCCATGAGAAGCGCTATACTGAAATGAACACATCTGACTCACATGGAGCCCATAATCATATTTAAATCCATTCACAAACCTCAAGCCGATTCTGCTCGCACCGAACTAGGCTAATAGCCTTACCTGGGTCCATAATAACCCATTTTTTCTCATAACACGCAAGAACAACCATCATAGCCGGAGCAAACCCCTACATTCCACAACAAAATGAACTGAGCGCCCTCTAGGCATAAGTTCTCAAATAAGCAATATTACACTTCTTTATACTTGGTCTAAATCTTCAATCAATTAAGTGACTACATGTCACACTAATACAATCTTCCCGCGATCACGCCCCCACGACCTTCCACACAAGGTAACAAGTCAGCACATCCACACCACCGACCACACTAACGTTGTAAAGCAAATCGAGTATCCATGACCAGGGTGCAAAGCCTCTTTCACAAAACACCGATCTCAGGTGACGCTGAAGACAACACCAGCTTACTCTAAAAATTCAAATCCCTTTTCTTGCTCATCCGAGCTCATGACATCCTTGCCAACACCGAACCACAACCCTGATCCTCGCTTTCAAATTTCATACTACTCACTGCACCTAACATGCCAATATACGATAGTACAAGAATTTTCATCATAACTCCTGAACCACTAATGGGGTGAACACTTCATCACATAGAAACGTTTTACTTAACCCACTTCATGAGAACCATAACAACACATGAGTGAATTTTCATAATCACAGAACATGCAAATCCTCAAGTAATAGTGTATACCACCATAATTCTTCCGGTATCTGCCTACATATGACATGCCATAATACTTGAATGCTTCCAAATAAAATCAATTATGGCGGCCATAGGGAACTCGCACGCACTGTCACTAATCACATGCATAACTAATCACGCTGAAGAAGCTGATCACTGCCACCAATATGCCAATTCCACCATGGCTAACCATCTACCTTTTTCTATTTACTTATCCTTAATTTGACTTAGAAATAATGATAACTTTAGTCAACACATAACAACTCAACTCACACTCATCCTGAGTGACTCCATTCCACGAGACCGCTTCGTCTCCAGACCCATGAACCATTTCATGCCCTCCTTGCACGCATATTCGCATCTTCAACTGGTATGCCCATCCTGATAATCCTTCTACAAATCCGGAGTTTATTGCTCTCATTCCTCTAATGCTACACTGCAAGCCAAAAACATCATGGAACATTCCGGGCCTCCTATCACAATCTGCTGCAAGAGCCCAATCCTTAGCCATACTGCGGGCTTGAAACCCTTAAACATCGCATTCTTAACCTTTGAATTCATTAGGACCATTGTTGAGAGCCACCCACTCTGGCTTGGTCTCGATATAATCAACTCCAAGGCTCCACACGCACCTGAACACCCATCTTAATAAAGCACCCGACATACCAATTTCCCTTGCAAATCATCTCTGTACGAAGCATAAGCCCTGAATATTCCCAAAGCCTAAACACAAGTCAATAAGGCCAATTATAGCACCCCCTAACAATTCCTTTGCTTAAATTACAACTTATGCCCTATTCCCTTGGCTACATTAACCCACCATTACGCCGATAACCCGAAACCTCACTAGTAGACAACCACGCAGTCCAATTATAGACGATGTGGCTCTCCCACTTAGCTTGAAGCTACAATTACATAACCTTGAGACCCACCGAGGTTCATTCTTCCCCATCGATATCAGCTAAAAGTCCAAAAACGCATTCCAAACTCGAAGTCATGTTGCACCTAAATAAAATCCGTGGACCTAGTCACTATCCACCATGAATTTCCCAAATGGCTCCAGACTTTCCTCAAGATGTGTGACCATCCTACCACAGAACTCATATGCTACGCTGTCACTCTCCCAATTTGGTCAAACTCACTCCTTTAAGAAACTACTCGAATTTTTCTTCTTACACCTAACCTTCTAGAAATTTAACCATTTCCTAACACTTCCTGCATGTCTTTCCTCATCATTTGCTGCCCAGTTGTTTCCTTGAATCAATATCTATCCCTGGGGAACTTGGACCGACAGATCGTTACCACTCTAAGCCTTTCCAGAGATCCTCCTTCTCGAGCCATTAGCATTAGAAATACCCATTCAATCCTGAACCACCGCACCCCGCGATCTCTGACAACCGCTTCCTCGACACCATTTCATAATACTCTGATCAAAATGCAAATTGAAGAACCCATAGCACCGACGAACTTAACACATTCTATTCGATCAAGGACGACAATACCACATCACAGATGAAGATTCCACCTCACTTGAAAACACCAAGTCTCATTACTCTATCAACCCAAACCTGAACATTTAGAGTCAGTTTGCCTTTCCTTCGCCGGAAATGAAATATTGAATCTCTAAATCTTGCGCTGAGTAAACATTCTTCCAAGTCATTCACTGCTTCAATTCATAGACATGCATACCACCATTACACCAATATCGTGCGATAACCAATCATAAGCATCATAACAATCTACACATAGCCTCAAATCTTTCAGAAGTTCAGCTACTGAGCTGAAATGACATAACATCCTACCGCGAGGCGACGAAAACATCCCCAACCAACTATGTAGAGAGTAGCACCCTGCACCATATCTATAACACCATTACAATTCCTCAAATTCTCGATTTATAGCAAGCGCTTCGCAGCGTGTAAGATTGAGTAAGAAGAAACGTAGGCATAGGCCTCAAAGGAATCAAACCGCACGGCGAGGAATCAAGAAGGGAAGTACTCCTAATAGCCTGTAGCCTCTCGAAGATAAGTACAGACGTCTCCGTACCGATCCGCAAGACTCTACTAGACTTGCTCATGACTTGTGAAACCTATAGGAACCTAGTGCTCAGATACCACGTTGTCACGACCCAAAATCCTATAAAAAGGTTGTGATGGCACCGGACACCATGGTCAGGCAAGCCAGCACTAAATGGTAATTTAAATTCTCATTTTAGTGCTCCTGAAAACATAAATTTCTTTCAAATTTAACTAGTAACAAATAAAATTTTAAAAAAAATGTTAATGGTTTCAAATTTCAACTAAACATCCCATAATCATCCAAGAAACCGGTGTCACAAGTGCATGAGCATTTACTAGGAAGTAAAATAGAATACAACAACTGTCCGAAATACAAATTTGGACAGAAAGAAAGATACAATACATCCGAGGGAGACTCTGTTGGCTGCGGGTCGTCTCGAGAGAAGCAACTCACCTAAGTCCTCATATCAGCCACACTACTACGTCAAGTGGGGCCACTTGATATACATGTACATGTGCAACAAAAATGCACAACAAGTGTAGTATGAGTACGAAAACAACGCGTACCCAACAAGTATCCCGCCTAACCTCGAAGAGGTAGTAACGAGAGGTAGACTTTGACACCTACTAGAGGTTAATTCAATATAATCAAACGTGATGTCCAGCAAGGATGTTATTATCAAATAACAAATAACAACAGGAAAGGACAACTTCTTCCATAAATTATAAATCCCAGTTTTCCGTCATCTTAGTTAACAGGTTGTATCTTAAGGCAATTAAACAGTTCAAATCACATATGGTACCCAAAAATTATCATGCACAGGAAATGCCGAGGGTCGTACGACCCAAACCAACAATAATAAAATGTGCACTGCCGAAGTGTCAAATAGCGCGAACCATAGATGCATCAATTAACCTGTCGTGCCATATGGCCCACTCCCATGAGAGTAGTGTAAGAAATCACCCCGCTCACGGAATATAAATTGCAAAGCAGTTACACATAAACATACACATTCAAACAGTCAACCCGACTACATCAGGAAAACAATTTCCCAAGAAATGAAAATTTCTCTTTAATGGCCGAGAAGATGGTGTTTAATCTTTTTAGAAATTCATTTACCAAGTTCGATAGTGTTTAAGAATTTAAATTTATCAGTAAAATTACAAGTATGACAAGTAAAGCATACTTTTGGGTCCTAGACTACCCGGACATAGGCATATAAGTAGCTACACACGGACTCCCGTCACCTCGTGCGTACGTATCCCCCCACAAATAGTAGCACATATTTAATTATTTCACCTATGGAGACAATTCCCTCTTACAAGGTTAGAAAGGAGACTTACCTCGCTCTGAAGTTCCTTAGCATGGCACCTATATTAGTATTCTTCAAATTTAGGTCCTTTTTCTTTTCCTTATGAATTTCTTGTTTACTTTTAAATACAACAAATTTTTGTTTTCTAATTATTTGTCTTGCTATTACTTGCTATCAGGATTTCTTTAGCTGAGGGTTTATTGAAAACAGTTGCTCTGCCCTTCTAGGGTAGAGGTAAGGTTGCATACATCCTACTCTTCCCAGATCCCACTTGTGAAAAATACTGGATGATTGTTGTTGTTGTTGTTGTTGTTGTTGTTGTAAATACATCAAATCTGTTTTTCTTACCATTTCAAACCGTATTCGATGTCGATCGGTATGTCTTGCTTGAAGGGACTCGAGCACTATGATTTACCCAAGAACATGGTTCTTTTACTATTATGCTCGTCTAGACCTATGAATCATGCAGTCACCATTCTTTCCATGCTAACCCCATGATTAATAGGGGTACTTTGATTTTCTTTAACTATGATAGGTGTCACGACCCAAAATCCTATAAAAAAGCCGTGATGGTGCCGGACACCATTGTCAGGCAAGCCAACACTAAATAGTAATTTAAATTCTCATTTTAGTGCTCCTAAAAACATAAATTTCTTTCAAATTTAACTAGTAACAAATAAACTTTTTAAAAAAAATGTTAATGATTTCAAATTTCAATACTAAACATCCCGTAATCATCCCAGAACCCAGTGACACAAGTGCATGAGCATTTACTAGGAAGTAAAACAGAATACAACAATTGTCCGGAATATAAATTTGGACAGAAAGAAAGATACAATACATTCGAGGGAGACTCTGTTGGCTGCGGGTCGTCTCGAGAGAAGAAACTCACCTAAGTCCTCATATCAGCCACACCACTGCGTCAAGCGGGGCCACTAGATATACATGTACCTGTGCAACAAAAGTGCACATCAAGTGTAGTATGAGTACGAAAACAACGTGTACCCAGTAAGTATCCCGCCTAACCTCGTAGAGGTAGTGACAAGAGGTCGATTTTGACACCTAATAGAGGTCAATTCAATATAATCAAACGTGATGTCAAACAAGGATGTTATTATCAAATAACAAATAACAACAGGAAATGACAACTTCTTCCATAAATTATAAATCCCAGTTTTCCGTCATCTTAGTTAACAACTTGTATCTTAAGGCAATTAAACATTTCAAATCACAAATGGTACCCAACAAATATCATGCGCAGGAAATGCCGAGGGTCGTACGGCCCGAACCAACAATAATAAAATATGCACTACCGAAGGGTCGAACGACGCGAATCATAGATGCATCTATTAACCTGCCGTGGCGTACGACGCATTCCCATGAGAGTAGTGGAAGAAATTACCCCGCTCACGAAATATAAATTGCGAAGCGGTTACACATAAACATACACACTCAAACAGTCAACCCTGACTACATAAGGAAAACAATTACCCAAGAAATGGCAATTTCTCTTTTAATGGCCGAGAAGATGGTGTTTAATCTTTTTGAAATTCATTTACCAAGTTTGATAGTGTTTAAGCATTTAAATTTATCAGTAAAATTACAAGTATGACAAGTAAAGCATACTTTTGGGTCTTAGACTACCCAGACATAGGCATATAAGTAGCTACGCACGGACTCCCGTCACCTCGTGCGTACGTAGCCCCCACAAATAGTAGCACATATTTAATTATTTCAACTATGGGGACAATTCCCTCTTACAAGGTTAGAATGGAGACTTACCTCGCTCTGAAGTTCCATAACCAGCTTCCAAGCCCTTCCGATGACTCAAATTGATGCACAACGTCCCAAAACTAGCCAAAAAACAAGCAACCAAATGAAAATATACCCTAATATTTATAACAATTCAATTTATATAAATTCTCAAATTCGCTCGAAAAGTTGACAAAAGTGCCCTCGGGCCCACGTGCCCGGATTCTGAAATTTTTTGAAGATAAAGATTACCCATAACCTCACTAACTCAAAATATATAATTCTCTCTCAATTTCATGTCCAATTTCGTGGTCAAAATCCAAAAATACCAGTTTCTAGGTCTTCTACCAAAAACTCATAGTTTCCACTAATTTTCATGTTCTAATCCATATATACACATGTATTTAACACAAAATTGTGAAGAAAGCACATACCTCATTCCATATGGTGAAAATCGCCTCAAAAATCGCTTCAAGCCGAGCTCCATAGCTCCAAATATGCTAAAAATGACCGAAACTTTGATGTATAACTTCTGCCTAGGCATTTGCTCATCGCGATCGCGAATATGCTTCACGATCGCGAAGTACTACAATTTCCATCCCAAAATTTTCTCTTCGCGTTCGCGGAAAAAGCTTCGCGATCGTGAAGAACAAATGCTTAGCTCTTCCGGACAACCTCTAGTATAACGATCATAACGTTTTGTAAAAAATTTTAAATTGCAAATGGTTTGACTTAATTAAAACTAGACACTAAGAGCTACAACTTTTATGCTTTTCTCATCTCCCAATTCCTAATAGATTACGAGATATAAGTTGCTAAAATCAGCCCTATGCAACACAATAAGATTTCCAAACTCTTCCGGGACATGCGGTAGTGTATAAACCATAACTCTTTGTACACAACTCCAAATTCCAAATGCTTTAATTTTCTGAAAACTAGACACAAAGGGATACAACTTTCATTTTTGGATCATCTCCAAATTCCTTATAGATTGCAAGATACAAGCTTCCAAAGTCGAGTCAATGCAACACAATATTTCCTCTACGCGATCGCGAAAGGCCTTTTATGCGATGCCTTCCTGAGATGCTTTGGAAGGGTGACGTAAGGCTAAGCAACCGATGTCAGGGTGGTTGCTTTCCGCCAAATGAGGTCCCCGCCACACGCTAGACTAGATTGCCAGTGCCGTGTGGGAAAACCAA
>ML295061.1:35571-45595 GCA_005239495.1 Nicotiana undulata | reverse complement strand
TAATTGTTATTTATTTACCGCTTTGATATTTATTTGAACTGCATTTAAACTGCCTTCTTACGCTTCCCTTCTGAGTCTTCTAAAATTTGTGCACACGTTCGCGTGGCCCGCCTTTCTGTTAGAGGTCATACCAAGTAAAAAATACGTGGATGGACTAGCCACTAGGCCGGATAGCCTTTCGTGCTACCGGTACGTCGCTCCCACCCCGACTTGAGTTGTCCGCTCGGGTAATCCAGGTCTAGAACAAAAACCCCAGGTTTAACCCTAGAATGACAAAACCTCATGTCGGATCCCTAGTAGGAACGATTATCTGCATCACGTGCATTTTGATTTAGGGGACTCTACACAGGGGTTGGGTCCGTCTAGGACAGGTGTACCCGAAACAAAAAGACCATCCTGATGCATCTTACTTGCTATGTGCACATTATTTGTCTCGGTTTGCTTATTGACCGGCAAAGGAACGAAAACAATAGAAAAACCAAGAGTGCGGCAGATTAGAAATTTACCAGTTGTGAAAACCTCGGTACGTTGAAATGCCTCGAAACTCTGCCAAAACTTTTCGGGAAAAAAAAAGAGAAAAGAAATGTATTTCAAAAATAAAAATATGTTAATATCCTGTTTTTCCGGTTATGTCAAAACTGGGAGAACTATGCGGGTCTGATTCTCCCCGAATGTGAGATACGTAGGAAAACCTCATTGGTTCCGGCCTTCACTTTTTAAAAATCCAAAAATATTTTCCTTTCCTTCCTCCTTTAGAAAAGTCTTTCTTTGAGACCCATAATTTTCAAAAATAATAAAAAAAAAATTCATTTACTTCCTTTTGTAGAAAGACTTTCTTTCATACCCCAATTCTCAAAAATAAAATTAAAAAAAAAAGATTTCCTTTAATCACTTCTTTAGAAGTCTTTCTTTAGAAAAGTCCGAATAAAAAAAAAGAGTTAAAACCAATAATATTTTCTTTCATTTTAGAAGTCTTTCATTCGAAAAGAAAATCAAAATAAAAAAAAAATATTTTCTACCTTTTTGTTAGAAGTCTTTTTCCCAAATATTCAAAAAAAATTCAAAATTAAAAAATATATATATTTTTTTCTTTCTTCTTTAGAAGTCTTTCTTTCAAAAATTTTGAAAGAAAAACCAAAATAAAAAATCCAAAAATATTTTCATTCTTCTTTCAAAAAACTGAAAAGTAAATTCAAGGTTCAAAAACGATTTATTTTTCTTTAGAAGTATTTGTTTCACAAATTCAAAATAAAAATCCAAAAAAAATATTTCCTTTCTTCTTAGAAGATTTTCTTCCGAAATTCCAAAAAAAAATAAGAAAAGAAAAATTCGAAAAAAATTATAAATCTTTCTTTTCAAAAATTCTCAAAAGAAAAATCTAAATCCAAAAATACTTTCTTCCTTCTTTTTAAGTCTTTCTTTCGAAAAAAAAAATTAATTCAAATCCCAAAAAAAAAAGAGTTAGGCTATTTACTTTATTCTCGATCTTCCCGAACTACGCAAGATCTGATTCATGTGGTGTCATGATACGTAGGCAATCCCCATCGGATTTGATCATAGCCATAAACAAATTGAGCGGAAAAAAAAAAGGAAAGAGAGAAAGAAAATTGAGTAAAAAATAAAGAAAAGAGTGAATAATAAAAGAGCGCAAAACAACAGGAAAAAAAAAGAAAAAAGAAAAAAAGAAGAAGAAAAAGAGCGACAAAAAGGAGAGAAAAGAAGAAAAAAGAAAAGAGAGAAAAAAGAGTGATTATTCTAACATATTTGTTGTTTTGAAATGAAAGTCAATCAAAGGTGGTCAGTTTGTTGGTTTGCAATGGAACAAGCACCACTATTGTTGATCCAAAGTCATGAAAACGCAAGTAGGCAAGTTGGTAGTGAAAAACTAAAAATGGAGGCAAATGTGGGATTGACTTTACCCGATTTGAGCAATAGAACATGGCCTTCTCGGGATGATTTGATGATGGGGAGACACGAGAAGTCGTCCAAGTTCTTTGACAAATTAGTTACTTTGAAAATTTCCATGTTGTCAATCCTAAAATCCGACAGCCAAAATGGGGAACGGTTGATCAAAAGTCAAAATTTTTGTGCTGAATCCATAGCAATAAAAATGATTGAATGCCATGGTAGTGCTGATGTGCAACTTTGTGGCTAAGATGTCGCTTAGCAACTGGAAAGTCACTCTCCTTTTAGCCATGGTAGCTTATTTTGTCGTCTTTTCTTCTTCTTTTTGTGCTATCAGACCCTTCTATCCTTTATTTAAAAAAAAGCAAAAAAAATAAAAAACAGTCAGTCATTTTGTGCATAGTTCTTTTCACGCTAGTTCTAGTGACATGACATGCATGCGGAATTTGTGGCCAGATCTTAGAAAATTGATTTAAGCTTGAATTGGATAACTGAGAACAAGACACTTTTGAGGATGAATAAAGAGTTGGAATACTTTGGAATTAAGGTCGAGTAAAATTTACCTTCAAATCATTGTGAAGATTGGGCTTGAGGATATTTAATCAATTGAAGCTTGGTTGAAAGTTTGACATTAATGGATGAAATGTGTCTTTCGACCACGACACACCAAGAAGGAAGACATGTTCATCAATGCTCTAATCGTGAAAAGATAATATGTTTTGGCGTTCTCGAGGCCGGGAGGCCCTTTTTCTTCTACCCAATGACTCTATACCCTTTGTTACCCCTTTTGAGTCTGTGTTATTTTCTTTGACCACCCTCTTACGGAATCAAGTTTAGAGTCAAGAGTAAAAAAGAAAAAGAAAAAAGAAAAATGAAAAAGAAAGAGAAAAGAAAGGTCCGTGTCCCAAGAGTACAAATTGGGGCAACTTTTAGAAAGTTCAAATGAAGAAAAAAGAGAAGAAAAGAACAGTCAAAGTCCATGCCCTCAGAAAATAGAAGTTGGGGCAATTTATTTTGAAAAAAAAAAGAGAAAAGAGAAAAAGAATAGTCTGAGATCTATGCCCTAAAAAAAAGAAGCTGGGGCAGTTTGTTTTGAAAAAAAAAAGAGAAAAGAGAAAAAGAATAGTCTGAGATCTATGCCCTAAAAAAAAGAAGCTGGGGCAGTTTGTTTTGAAAAAAAAAAGAGAAAAAGAAAGAAATATGAAAAATAGTTAGGTCAGCTGTTTGAACTACGTTAGACCTGATTCCTTAAAAAAGAAAGAAATACGTAAGCAGCCTTACACGGTTCGGTCCAACCAAATAAGAATTCAAAAAACAAAATCCAAAAATCCCCAATATGTAAAACTGGGGCAAAAATTTTATTTCACTTTTAAAAGAGTCGATTCCAAGAGTTGTAACTCCATAACCTCTCATTTTGAGTCTACTTTAAGCCTTCATGTCGACCCTCCTTTCCAACCCTATCCAAAAACCTTCCAAATAAAGACCTCCCGATATGCCTTCAAGAATGCCAAGAGAAGCATGCAATGAGCAACAGCTGTCACACGGCATAGAACACTGTCAAGTTTCTCACAAAAGAAAAAAAAAGAGAAAATGAGAAAATGAGAGAGTCTTACTAGTGAAAACCTTCACGGACACGGTAAGGCGACAGTAAGTAGATAAAAAATAAATGAGAGAGACTTGTTGGTGAAAACCCCTCGGGGCACCACTAGTCGAAGGTGACTCGTGAAACTGATGCAAATGATTAGCATGAACTAGCCCAACTTCAAAGGTTATAAGAATGGCGAAAGGGAATATTTGATCAGTTTGATAGATCGGACATTAAGTCCAAAATGCATCTCATGATCGTTAAGGCTAGTTACCGGGAAAAAAAGAAAAAAAAAGAACTCTTCCTTCTGTCCTTCCGACAGGGGCATTTCTTGTTAATACTTGTTTCTTTGCATCATTGTGTCATTCACTCTGAGTCAGTCCTTGTCAAAACAATCAAGAAAGGATTTCAAAATCTTCTACCAGCTTTTTAGTTGCACAAAGCAAATTTGGCCAGCACATTCAGTTGTTAGAGTCAACATGCCTCGAGGGTTCATGAAAATGCCCCCACCCCTCCCCCAAAAAGACTCTTGTCGGCCTACTTGGCACAAGCAAAGATTACTGGTGATTCCCTCTGACAGACAGATTTCTCCAAAAGGCAAGAAGCCAATCAATATATCAGAAAAGGTCGCCTGAGCAAAGATCTCATGTTGGAATAAGGCTGACTGAGCCACAAATACAAATGTCACTAGGTGTGAAACAATCAAGGTTGATGTAGAGCAAAATATTCTCTTGAAACTGACTCATGTTGATTGAGAAAAAGCCAAGTTGCCCAAGACTCAAGGCCACAAACCGACCACCACTTTCAAAACTGACAGAATTTTTTTTGTTTGAAACAGGAACAAAGCAGTGCAAGGAAAGTGGTTCCAAAAATTTTTTTGAAGAGAAAGAGCCGACAAAGGTAAGTTTCTCAAATCTTTGTCTTTATCTTCTCGCTAGTGTGCATAAAGTGTTATTGCTCTTCACATTTTTTCTCCTAGGATATAAAGTCCTAGTCTGATAGATTTTCTTCCAATAAAAATCTTAGTCTGATGAATTTTTCTCCTAAGATAGAAACCTAGTCTGATGAATTTTTTCCTAGGATCAAAATCTTAGTCTGATAAATCTTTCTCCTAAGATAAAAAAAGGGGCCTAGTCTGGTGAACTTTTTCCTAGGATCAAAATCTTAGTCTGATGAATTTTTCTCCTAAGATAAGAACCCTAGTCTGATGAACGTTCTCCTAGGACAAGAAATCTTAGTCTGATGAATCTTTCTCCTAAGATAAAAAAAGGGGCCTAGTCTGGTGAACTTTTTCCTAGGATCAAAATCTTAGGCTGATGAATTTTTCTCCTAAGATAAGAACCCTAGTCTGATGAACGTTCTCCTAGGACAAGAAATCTTAGTCTGATGAATCTTTCTCCTAAGATAATAATAAAATACCTAGTCTGATGAATCTTTCTCTTAGGATCGAAATCTTAGTGTGACGAATCTTTCTCCTAAGATAGAAAACCTAGTCTGATGAACTTTCTCATAGGACAGAAATCTTAGTCTGATGAATCTTTCTCCTAAGATAATAATAAAAGATAGAATACCTAGTTTGATGAATTTTCTCCTAGGATTAAAATCTTAGTCTGATGAATCTTTCTCCTAAGATAAGAAAACCTAGTCTGATGAATTTTCTCCTAGAATAATTTTTTTTAAAAAGGAGTCCTGTTTTGTTTTTAAAAAAAAAGTTTGTTCATGCCTCAGAAAATAAGCGTTGGGGCAATTTGTTTAAAAGAATGAATTTCTCAAAAAAATAAATTGAAACACAAAAACCCTTCTTGGTTCGTTTTAGCATAGGGTATACACTCCCTAGTTGATGCCAACATAGGGTATACACTCCCTAGTTGATGCTTTTCCAACATAGGGTATACACTCCCTAGTTGATGATTTTCCAACATAGGGTCTCCAATCCCTAGTTGATTATTTTCCAACATAGGACTCCACTTCTTAGTTGATGCTGTGAGCACGTGATTTTTACTCACCATATCATCCTATAAAAATCTCAATAAATTAATTGATTTCATGAATTTTTGTTGAATTTTAGTGATTAATTGTGAATTGTTTGCATTTGCATTGATTATAATTCATCTTTTAAAGTTATTAAAATTGCATCAGTATTACGAGAGAATTATGAATTTGTTATTTGTAATTAACTGAATTAAATAATAGACGAATGATGGCTATTTGATGTAATGTCGTTTTAACAACTAAATTACTAAAATTAATCATTTTTATCCAATAAATTATGGATTTAATTCGGAGTATAAAATTAACTGTTTTTTATTCTTAATTGATCTGTGATTAGATGAAAATAAGGTTTATAATTAATTATAATATTTTTTAGATTTAATTAGGTTTGGATTTAATTAAGTTAATTGGGGTTAATTAATTATAAAGCATTAATTAAGACCTGGGCTAACTTACCCATGCCCAAAGGATTTATCTCTACACTATACAAAATGACCCAGCCCAATTAACCTAGACCCGTCCGGGCCCAGCCCTGTCCAAAACGACCCCGTTTAGGTTATGGAAAATCCCAGCCATTTATCTCTTTTGGTCTAACGGCTGGGAACCCCTCCTACACCCCAGTATAAAACTGTTCCTAACACCCCCATACCCCTCTCAAAGCCTAAGTATAACACACCCCTCCCCACTAGTCTCTCACCCCTCTCTGAAAGACCGGCCAGCCACCACAGTCCCACCCTTCCTCCGCCAGCGGAGCTTCTCCAATCGACCCCAATTTTTGACCAGGGAATCCTCATCCTCCCCTCAATCACCTCCCACCATTGATTTCTCCAAAAACCCAACCAAAAACATTCAATTTCAAATATGAGAAATCTGAAACCCTAAGTTCTACCACCGACCGATTTAGAGACATCCAACGACTCAGACCTTCATGAGTCAATTGCTATTGACTAGATCAATTGATTCGTAAGGGTTTGACTCATTTTCAAACCCTGCCGGAGTCCGGCCAAGATCTGGCGACCCCCAAGTTTTCCGGTCAAAGCTTTTTCTAGAAAAGAAATAGGTATTTCCTTTTTCTTTTGTCTGTTCCTAGGGTTTTACTGTGAAAAGAAATCATGAACAAATTAATAGGTTTAATTACTGTTTCCATTTGTTCCTTCCTAGACTAGCTTATTTCTCTTGTTATTTTGCTCCTGTTTGCTTGAACGTTCCTTCTTATAATTAATTTAGAACCTGAATAGACTTCTTTGCTCAGTAGATAACTTAAGATTCTTATTGCCATATCAGTGCATATCTGTTCCTAGTATTGATTCATGTTTGGTTAATTGACCTTGTGTGTTGTTTAGTTCAATCATGCATGTTTAGGTTAATTGAACCCTGTTTGGACATTTGAATGATATAGCTCAGGTTTTTTGATGATTCATGAGTTTTAAATGTGCTTCATGTATTTCTATCTTGGTTGATTGACTGATTTCTTATGTTTTGTTTGGGTTTTAATTCACTGATTAATTAGTTCAGGTAAATATGAATATAAGATGACTGAACTCTTTGATAATTAGTCTCCTAACCTACTGTTTCATTAGTAAAATCCGATCCTAATGAGTTAACTACCCCAACTCCAATTGTGTACATGTTAGGTGTATCTAAAATAGTGATTGATTAAGCTAACTAACCTAAGATTTGACTTGGTTAGCTGCTGAGTTTAATCCAACCTTAGTTAGTCACCTAAAGTTGAGTAATCAAGTAATTATTTAGGAGTTGATTATACTTGATACTTAAAACAAGTTAGCTGATTTGCGACTTCACTTAAAGTCAAAGTTAATCACTCAGTTAAGCTAGTTAACTATAATTGCTAGATGAGCACTATTGAAATTGTTTAAACCAATTAATTCAATTAACTACTGTTTTTTAATTCAAATGATTAGTCAATTCGAGTAAATTAATTAACTCTTCTGTCTAGACTGCGCCGTGCGAAGTCGCTCCTGAATCAACTTCACCTTTTCCAATGCTTCCTGAATCAAGTCTGTGCCCAATAACTTAGCCTCACCAGGCTCGAACCAACCAACCGGAGATCTACACATCCTACCATATAAAGCCTCATACGGGGCCATCTTAACACTGGACTGATAGCTGTTATTATATGCAAACTCCATTAAAGGCAGAAACTGATCCCATGAACCACCAAAATCAATCACACAAGACCGTAACATATCCTCCAATATCTGAATAGTCCGTTCCGACTGCCCATCGGTCTGAGGGTGAAATACAGTGCTCAACTCTACATCAGTACCCATACCTTTCTGTACGGCTCTCCAAAACTGAGATGTGAACTGAGTACCTCTGTCAGAAATAATAGAAACCAGAACTCCATGCAACCGGACAATCTCCTTAATGTAGATACCATCTAACCATTCTGAAGTATATGTAGTACTGACAGGAATGAAATGCGCGGACTTGGTCAATCTATCCACAATGACCCAAATAGCATCAAAACCCTTCGAAGTCCGTGGAATCCCAACTACAAAGTCCATAGTAATTCTCTCCCATTTCCAGTCTGGAATATCCAACCTATGAAGCAAACCACCTGGTCTTTGGTGCTCATACTTGACCTGCTGGCAGTTGAGACACTGTGCTACATACTCAACAATATCTCTCTTCATTCACCTCCACCAATAATGTTGTTTCAGATCCTGATACATCTTCGCGGCACCCGGATGTATATAATACCGCAAACTGTGAGCCTCTGCTAATATCAAATCTCGAATACCATCCACGTTGGGCACGAAAATACGGCCCTGCATCCTCATAACTCCATCATCACCAATAGTCACATCTCTGGCATCACCCCGACAAACTCTATCCTGAAGAACTAATAGGTGCCGGTCATCGTACTGTCGTGCCTTAATCTGATCAAATAAAGAAGACCGGGAAGCCATGCTAGCTACCACTCGTGGAGGGTCTGACGAGTCCAATATCACTAAATGACCCGCTAAAGCCTGAACATCAAGGGCTAAAGGTCGCTCTGCTGCTGAAAGATAATCTAGGCTTCCCAAACTCTCGGCTCTGCGACTCAAGGCATCGGCCACCATGTTGGCCTTCCCCGGATGATATAAAATGGTCAAGTCATAATCCTTAAGAAGCTCCAACCATCTCCTTTGTCGCAAATTTAAGTCCTTTTGCCTTAGCAGATACTGAAGGCTACGATGATCGGTGAAAATCTCACACTGCACTCCATACAAATAATGCCGCCAAATCTTCAAGGCATGGACAATGGCAGCTAACTCAATATCGTGCACTGGATAGTTCTTCTCGTGCACCTTCAACTGCCTCGACGCGTAGGAAATCACCCTACCGTCCTGCATCAACACCGCTCCCAAGCCAACTCTAGAAGCATCACAATAAACCGTATAAGAACCCGAACCAGTAGGCAACACTAATACCGGAGCTGTGGTCAATGCTGACTTGAGCTTCTGAAAGCTATCCTCACATTCATCGGAACATCTAAATAGAACACCCTTTTGTGTCAATTTGGTCAGAGGTGAAGAAATAGAAGAAAATCCTTCCACAAAGCGACGGTAGTAACCCGCCAGACCAAGGAAACTCAAGACAGTCTAGGCCAACTCTGCACCGCCTCAATCTTCTTCGGATCAACCTGAATACCTCACTAGACACCACGTGCCCCAAGAAAGCTACTGAACCAAGCCAAAACTCACACTTAGAGAATTTTGCATAAAGTTTCTCATCTCTCAATCTCTGCAACACGATTCTCAAGTGCTGAGCATGCTCTTCCTGACTACGAGAATAAACCAGGATGTCATCAATGAACACAATAACGAATGTATCAAGGTATGGCTGAAATACGTTGTTCATCAATTGCATGAACATTGCTGGGGCATTGGTCAACCCAAATGACATAACTAGAAACTCATAATGGCCGTATCTAGTCTTGAAAGCCGTCTTCGGAATATCAAAATCCCGAATCTTTAACTGGTGATACCCCGACCTCAAGTCGATTTTGGAGAATACCTTAGCTCCCTGAAGCTAATCAAATAAGTCATCAATACGAGGAAACGGATAACGATTATTCACTGTAACATTATTCAACTGTCTATAATCAATACACATGCGCATCGAGCCATCCTTATTTTTCACAAACAACACCGGCGCACCCCAAGGCGATACACTAGGCCGAATGAACCCCTTATCTAAGAGTTCCTGAAGCTGCTCTTTTAATTCCTTCAACTCTGCTGGTGCCATACGGTAAGGTGGAATAGAGATAGGATGAGTATCTGGCACCAGGTCGATACAATAATCAATATCCCTGTCAGGTGGCATGCTTGGCAGGTCTGCAGGAAATATATCCGGAAAATCACGGACTACGAGAACAAAATCAACAGATGGAGTCTCACTACTAACATCCCTCCAAACGCAAGATAAGATTCACACCCTTTCTCAACCATACGCTGAGCCTTTAAATAAGAAATCACCCTGCTAGGCATGTGCTCTATAGACCCCCTCCACTCAACTCTCGGAACTCCGGGCATA
>ML295061.1:0-35539 GCA_005239495.1 Nicotiana undulata | reverse complement strand
AATTACATCAAAATCTACCATACTCAGTAACATCAAGTCCACTCGGGTCTCCAGACCCCCAATACATATAAGACACGACCGGTACACACGGTCCACAACAATAGTATCACCCACCGGAGTCAAAACATGAACATAAGTAACTAGAGACTCACGAGGCATATTCAGAAAATGAGCACAATAGGACGAGACATAAGAGTACGTGGAACCAGGGTCAAATAAAGCCAAAGCATCACTATGACTAACTGAAATAGTACCTGTAATCACTGTATCTAACGCCATAGCGTCAGGCCTAGCCAGAAGTGCATAAATACGTGGCTGGCCTCCACCTGCTCGACCTCCCCCTCTAGGACGGCCTCTAGCTGCCTGACCACCACCCCTAGCGGCCTGGGTAGGTGGTGAAGTGACTGGGGCTGAAGCCGAGGGCTGAACCCTCTGCTGAGCTGAACTACTAGGGCAACGGGGACACTGCCTCCACTCATGTCCGAACTCTCCACACTCATAACAATTACCTGGAGCTGGAGATAAAAACTGACGAAAACCCCTGCGACCGTGATAACCACCAGACGAACCATGCATGGAAGAACCATGATAAGATGATGCTTGGGTGGAGCTTTGAGCTGGAAGGGCACTAAAATATCAACGTCCCTGATGAGCATTGCGAGGACCCTGCCCCGACGATACACCACTGTACGCTGGGCGAACTGACTGTGAAGGTCTAAATGAACGACCTCTGTTCGGCTGAAATTTCCCTCTAGAAGGGGCACCACTGAAATTTCCTGATCCCCGAGGCCTCTTGACCTCTCTTTCCTCACGATCCTGCCTACGAACTGACTCAATATCCCGAGCAATATCAACAACCTGCTCAAATGTGACTCCACACACCCTCTCTCTGGTCATCAAAATCCGAAGCTGATACGAGAGACCATCTACAAACCTTTAATCCTCTCCCTGTTAGTAGGGACAATCTCAGACGCATGTCTGGCTAACTCAAAAAATCTCATCTCGTACTGAGTAACTAATAACTCTCCCTGGCGTAGTTGCTCAAACTGCCTACGATGCTCCTCTCGGTGGGACTGAGGAACATATTTCTCCAAAAAGATCGTGGAGAACTACTGCCAAGTGAGAGGTGCTGAACCAACCGGCCTACGCCTCTCGAATGACTCCTACCAAGTAAAAGCAGCACCCGCAAACTGAAATGTAACAAACGAGACCCTACTAGTCTCCAAAATACCCGAGGTACGTAGTATCCTCTGGCATTTATCAAGAAAACCTTGGGCATCCTCACCCTCTGTACCGCTGAAAGTCGGAGGCTTAAGTCTGCTAAACCTCTCCAACTTACGCTGCTCATCCTCAGGCATAGCAGCGACCACAAAATCCTGAGCTGGAGCAACCGGATGAACTGGGGTAGCTCCTGGTGCCTGAATACCCCGTACAACCTGCTCAAGTGTCCGGGCAGCTAGAGTTTGATTGCCTCCCACGGCCTGAGCTACAGTGGAAGTGGTAGACATAGCAACTGCCTGATCCAAACTAGAACACACCGTAAATATATAAGCCAGGGTCTCCTAAAGACCCGAAATAACAATAGGCACTGCCGGCGCCTGAACCTGTTCCGCTGGAGCACCATCGGCGGGAACCTGATCCTGAACGATAGGGGGATCCTGTGGTACTACCCCGGTTGCTGCCTGGGCTGGTCCCCTACCTCTACCACGGCCTCGACCCCTTGTGGGTCTGGCTGGTGTCAGGTCACCCTAATCGGTATTGCGTGTCCTCACCATCTGTGAGAGAATGAAACAACGTAAGTTTAGATTTCAAGAATCACTAGATTGGCACAAAAGAGTTCAAGAAAATAGAGATATTTCCTAAAAGTTTTGCAGCCTCTCGAAGATAAATACAGACGTCTTCGTACCGATCCGCAAGACTCTACTAAACCTGCTCATGACCGCTGAGTCCTATGTTACCTAGGGCTCTGATACCAACTTGTCACGACCCAAAATCCTAACAGGCCGTAATGGTGCCTATCGTGGAACTAGGCTAGCCAACCATCACATTACTACGCAATTGTTCTCATATAACAGTTCATAATGCAAAAACAAATAGCCAATTAAATAAAGAATAACTTATATAAGTCTAGCGCCCCCAATAGTATTCTAACAACTCTAAACAACCTCCCAGAACTTGAGTCAATAGTCATGAGCATCTAAGAATAAATAAATCTAACTCTGCTAAAACCATAATAGATGTCTCTTAATCAAATACTAAAACTAAATAGGGAAGGGAAATAGAGAAGCTATGGACGCTGTACAGCTACCTCGAAATCCCGTGAAAAGGTGCTATCAAACCTGCGTCAGCTACCGCTACGAGCTAGTACCTGGATCTGTGCACAGAGGCACATGGACTCTTTATGAGTACGTCAACTCAGTAGTAATGAAAATAAACCACACTCTGAGTAATATAAACACACAGAACATATACATAATTCCACAAACCAGTAAAACACCAAGTCACCACGTAGTATTCATCAAATAATAAGTTCGAAATCAGTTTCTAGAAACCCTTTGAAACAAGTGCAATATCAGTATATCTCAGTAAAAACCAGTGTGAAACGAAGTAACTCATAGTTTGAAAACTCAGTAAAACTTTTCATAAAACTGCCCCTCGGGCCATAATCATTTCTCGTAACAATAATTTTCCGTATCAGCCCATCAGGCAACCTCACAATCACTCTGCCCATCAGGCAACCTCACAATCACTCTACCCATCAGGCATCCTCACAATCACTCTGCTCATCAGACATCACTCAATCGGTACCGGCGCTCACTAGGGGTGTGTTACAGACTCCGGAGGGGCTCCTACAGCCCAAGCGCTATAATAAGCCACATCATGGCATAAATCACACACAATATAGGCCCACAGCCTCACTCATATCACATCATCCTCACAATATAGGCCAGCAGCCTCACTCCTATCATAACATCCTCACAATATAGGCCAGCAGCATCACTCAGTCAGACACTCCCAATTTTCCCTTCAGGCCATAAATATACCGGGTTCTCGACCCAAAAATAGTGTTTCATTTTCAAGAAGTAGTATCAAAATACTCTGAGTGTCGAAATAATTTCACAGAAAGGCTGAGTAAAAATCATAACATATCAGTGAGAAAAATAGTAAAACATAACCCCTTAAGGGTAAACAAGTCAGCACTAGGCCCCAAAAACGGCTTACAACCCAAAACATATCATAATGTATCAATACTAATTAAGCAAGGCTTAAAAATCGATTTCACAACTCAATAGTCGCCTAAATAGGAAACATGTTCCAAAGTTTCCACCATTTTTATTTCAAAACCCGTGAAATGGTGCATAGTCCAGGATTTCATATCCTCAGGACAAGATTTAAACACATTAAGGAAAGTATTAAGATTAGACCTAAAATAAATATTTAGGGCTCCTCTCTCCTCTCTCCTCCTTTTCTTGCGAGTTCATGGTGATTTAGGGCTGCCATGGCCACACACATCTCTCCCCAGCCTTTGGTTGTGGGAGATACACCAACAAACCTTAAAGATAGCACACTAAACCCTAGCAATCAACTTACATATGCTACAAGATTATCAAAAACCAAAACAGCCGTGAATTTGAATCAAACAAGCCTAAAACCTGTTGAAGTTATCCATGGTGTACCAACTGTCCAGTTTACAAAAGAAAAACGACTGGAATTTGCAAAGGAGGAGGGGCTACATCAAGCTATTGTTGTGAAACTTTCTTCAAACATGCTGGAGTTATCAACTTTGAGGAACTTACTGCCGAAATTTTTTGGTATAAAAGGACAAGTTTTGATCGGACAACTTGCGTCAAGACAAATACTCATTAGGATTGATCAGTTTGATGATTATGTTACTTCACTTGCGAGGTCAGCCCTTTATTTTAATCACAATGGAAGGGAGCACCGAATTAGAGTATTTCCATGGTCTATTAATTTTAATGCAAAGGAGGAGACGACGAAGGCTATTGTATGGATATCACTGCCGAACTTGCCGTCGGAGCTGTTCGCCAAAAAAGCATTACTGTCCATAGTTTCAGCTGTTGGAAGGCCCATAGCTATTGATAAAGCAACTCAGATCAAATCACGTCCTAGTGCAGCAAGGGTTAAGGTGATATTGGATTTAAAGGACAAGCTACCTGAGAAGATGAGATTGCAATTTGTGGACAAAGAAACGGGCAAGATAGTTGACGTTTTTCAGGATTTTGTGTATGATAATTTACCATTGTATTGCTATCATTGTAAGCACCAGGGACATGATGAAAATACATGTAGATTGCTGAATGAAAAGGCAGTAGGAAACGTGCAAGCTGAGCAACAATTTTTCAGGCAAGGTGAGGAAGAAACTGTCATGACAGAAGGAATTTTGATTGAAAAATTACAAGGGGATGCAAGGGATTATTTAAATGCCAAGTTGCACGCAAAAACTAATGCAGCAAATAGTGCCGATATTCCAGTTGATTGATCTCTAGCTAGAGTTTCCAATGCATTAAATTTGGTTAAGGAAACAGTAATGATGAAGGGGACTGATCAGGTTGATAATGCTGGGAATGTGGATGTAGGAGCTGTTTCTCAGAATGTCGTAGCTGATCGAATTGTTGCTTCAGATAATAAGGGAGCTGGTCAAGGAATAGATGATGTTAAGTCGCAACATATAGTTGATGAGGTTGTGATAGTCCCAGGTGCATCAACTCTTAATAGTGTTGCTAAAGATCCGAAGGCTAATACAAGTCCTGTTTTTGATCGAGGTTCATCTGGTGTTCACAAGGGTCCAGCTGGTGGGCCAAAACTACTGAAACTGAGCATCAAACAGTTAAAGAAAATGGACAAACTAGCGTGCAAAAGTTAACAGAAGGGAAGGAGATAGGAGCTGGGCAGGCCACTGAAGTTTTGGCTATAAAAGATGGACAAGTTACTGCTGATTCTCACAAAGAACCAGCCCCACAGGTTGTTAAACTCTCAACAGATCAAGCTTGGTCAGTGTTAAATCGTTCACCAAGAAAAACTATTTCTACAAACCTTAAAGATCAGAGGATAGCAGAGAAGAACATTGAGGTCTCTAACTCCTTTGCTGCGTTGGTTAATGAACATGATTGTGCAATGAAGAAGGTTGGGAAGGATTTGAAACAGATGGAGGGTGAGGAAAGATCAGTAACTGGAAAAACCAGCTCTACAGATAGAGAAAAACAACAGGAAAATCCAAATCACATAGGTGCTCCACTCGAGATCATAACTGTTAAGGATCATGCTGATGAGGCAAGTCAACTACCTGCTGCAGCTACACCAAAGCTTCATATTTCCAATCCGGAGCTACGTAAAATGGTAACGGATGCCCAGGCAGCTATGATGATGAACACAAATCCAAAAAATAGGCAACCACTATCTTTAGGCAGTAGCAAACAACAGCAGATTCCCAAGAACACAGGTGGTCGACTAATTGTGTCGAAGGACATTGTTCCAGTTGATGCGCAAAAGACCGAGGCAGTCCAATTATCTACTGAAACCATAATGTCCAGTACTCCAAAGCTACATATTTCTAATCCGGAAGTAGCAAAAATCATTAAAGAGACTCAGATGGATATGATGAGGAATGCAAATCCTTTGATCAGGCAACC
The DNA here is from genome assembly GCA_005239495.1 of Nicotiana undulata. Taxonomy (NCBI): domain Eukaryota; kingdom Viridiplantae; phylum Streptophyta; class Magnoliopsida; order Solanales; family Solanaceae; genus Nicotiana; species Nicotiana undulata. Next base: position 29,888 of record ML295061.1, on the reverse strand, counting down.
ATTGGTCGCTTTGAACACATCGGTATAGGATGTCCCTTCTCAATCGCTAGAATCATTTGGTGAGCATGGGGGTGAATCCGAACATTTGATGCTGCCCTCTGGGAATAACAATGAAGTTATACAGGCAAATGTGAGGGGGATGGTTATTAAATCCAAGCTATAGGCAGACCAACGTGAGGATGATGATGAGGAAGACTGGGGTGATGCGTATGCTGGAAATTCGAGTGAGCTTGATGATCAAGAGAGTGAAGATGAAGATGTTGCTTCACCAGCACTGCCAAGGACAAAAAATGCAGCAAGTAAGTCGCAAAAGCAACCTGAACTCGAACGCACCAGTTTTTATCCCCAGAAACTCTCCAACTGTTGCTACAAGAGATAAAAATGCAGCAACAACTACGACGATAGTACAACAGCAGTTTGATACAAACAGTCCAGTTGCAACATCAACAAATTCTGGGCAGCAACAACATGTTGGAACAAGCAACTCAGGTGCTACTTCGATGGAAAATGTAGGGTAAATAGAATTGGGCAGCAGCAGATTATTGTGAGCACTTCAGCCGCTACTTGTGTGGGTGCTCAATATGCATCAACTCTATCAATTGCTGCACAACAGCAACAGTTAATCATACATGATCCTGCTGCTATTTGTGTAAATGAGAGGCAGGAAGCTGCATTAAATCCAAAAAATAAGCAACTTATTGAAAGCAATCCAAAATCAGTTGAACAAGTGCAAAACAAGGGACAGCAAAAATAGATTTTAATTGTTCCAATGATCAGTGTGGAGGAAAGAACGTTACTGGATGCGATGGTAAGTCCTAAAGCTGCAAATTTGTTTACTACCACTTCTTTGAGCACTGGTCGTGTAAACAAGAACAGGAATAAGGTGCAAGACGTAGCAAAACAGAAGAACAAATCAATGGTAGCTAATACACAAGATGGAAATTCATTGACGACACAAGGTTTGGATCAACATATGCTACATCCAGTGAAGGTGACCAGAGATATATATATGAAGAGGGAGAGGAAGATGAACTTTTGAATAATTGCAGGGCAGAGGCAGCAAGAAAAGGTGATTTGTAACCTATGTATAGCGGAAAAAGGAAGAAGACACATACAAGAGAAAAAAGCTGGGACGGCAAGGTGAGTGAAGAGGCGAACATAAGGCGACTTCCAATGAGAGTTTCCAAACAAAAACAAGTTCTTCCAACTACATCAACAAATTCCAATCGTTCAAAAAAGAAATCATAAAGTTTGAAGACATTTTGAAGAGGGATGCCGAAGAGGATAAGATTATACAAATTGAAGATTACACAAAGTTAGAGAAAAAACACCAACACTGCCACTTTTACATTTTTATATTTTATCATCACATTAGCATAGTCATATGTAATATCATCACAGAGTATGTTATAAACTCTGTGATGATCATAGAATATTTGGTTCTTTCTAGCTCTTATTTTTTACATGCATGCTAGTAGGTGAGGATATTTTATGCCTCGATAGGATTTAGTAAGGTAAGGTTTAGCCCCGTTTGTGTTGCTTTTGTCCTATGCATTTGGAAAGATATACAATCGGCTATGAGATTATATGCCCTCGTGATTCTTTGCCAGCAACTACACCATGACTCCTCTACATGAGGCTGCCATATAGGGCATTGTGAGGCGCAGAGGAGTGATGATATAGCCGAGGCATAAAGGCAACACTATAGGTGCTATTGTCCCCCTTATTTGTACTACTCCTATGTGTTTCTTGTCTTCTTCTTATTATTAATAAAACTAGCCCTACGCTCCTCGCCTAGTGGATTTGCTATAAATAAAATAAAATAAAAACTAGCCCAAAATTATTCCGCGATGCGCTTGCCTCTCGAATCAACCTCCGAAGGCTCCAAATCTATCAAGTTTGGATTTTTATCATCAATATGTGCTTAAGGAACAATTCCCAATCGAAAATTATCGAAAGTTACTCAAAAATCCGAAACCGGGCAAAACCCGACCCCCGGGCCCGCATCCCGAAACTCAAATTTTTTTTACAGAAAAGTGTTCTTCATATTCTCACGATTCCGTACATATAAAGAACACCAAAATCGGAGTCCGTTTGACCCCTCAAATCGACCCCTAAAGGTCTCATAATCTCATGTCCCAAAATCCCATTTTTCTACTATTTTCATGAATTAAAGGCTGGGATTATGGTCTATAATCACCCATAAACGAGTTTTAATAATCAAATTACTTACCTCTATGAAACCCACTGATTTTCTCCTTCAAAATTTGCCCAAAAAGCTCCCTGTCCGTACACAAATGGTGAAATAAGGGTTTAAGTCGCGGAGGTTTTAATTATATAACTGCCCAGTTATTTGTTCTCCGCGATCGCAGCCTTGTCCCTGCAATGGAACACTGTTATGGCTTTTGAATTTCGCGATCGCAGCCTTAGGCACGCGATCGCACAACACTCCTGACCTCCCGACCCCACGCGCCCCAAACGCCCTACGCGATCGCAAGAGACCTCACGCGACCGCACTGCCTAACCTGCTCGTCCTCTGCGATCGCGTGCATACTTATGCGATCGCAGAGAGTAAATCCTGACCCCTCTCAAAATTCTCTATGCGATCGCGACTCCCATTATGCGATCGCAGAGAGTAAAAATCTGTTGCACTGACACCAGAAAACCAGCAATTGTTCTAAGTCCAAAAATGCCCGTTAGCCACCCGGAATCAATCCCGAGCCACTCGGGACCCCAACCAAAAATACCAACACGTCCCATAACATCTTTCAAACTTAGTTGCACTCTCGAAACACCAAAACTAACATCAAAACACCAAAATTACATCGGATTCAAGCCTAAGAACTTTGAAATTTCTAAACTTCACCAATGATGCCGAAACTATTCAAATCAACTCCATTTGACCTGAAATTTTGCAGACAAGTCCAAAATGACATTACAAACATGTTCCAACTGACGGAATCCCATTCCAGCCCCGATAGCCTATTTTCCACTGCCGACCGGAATCGCCAAAAACTAACTTTCACCAATTCAAGCCTAATTCTACATCGGACATCACAAAATTATTCTGAACACACTCCTAAGTCCCAAATCACCTAACGAAGCTATCCGAGACATAAAATTTGATTTTAAGTCAACTCTTAGTTGACTTTTTCCCATTTTAAGGCTATTTTTAAAGGCTAATTGACTGAACTTTGACTAGAACCATTCGATTTCAAGCNCCCCCCCCCCCCCCCCATGGTTAGATTCATTTCTTGACAATGCTCAAAGGCATACCCTCAATACTATCCAACTAGTAAAGTGTTGGATTTATAACTTTAGATTAATGTTAAAAGATGCTTTTATTTTCATTAAAGATATTAAATAAACAAGTCTCCATATAGCTTTAGACCTAGGTTAGCATATGGCATTATGGGGACTAAAACCTAACTCATTCATGGTCAGGTTTACCCCAAAAGAATGCATAAAAAATTCTTATTTTTCTCGTTTAGCTTAACATAGGCATCATCAGGATTAAAACTGACCTCTTCATGGTCAGTTAGGTTCTGATAGTTGCGTAACACCCAATTAATTAGGGTATTTTACAGATTGTAAAGGCAGGCTCAAATGCACGACTTCAAAGGAATTCAAGTCGGATAACTTAGTTAGGATATTCATTTTTTTTATTTATTCTTTCCTCTAAAAAATGTATCTGGACATTAGCAGTCAAGCTGTAATTCACCAGCATTTATTTCCAGAACTATGTAATCTAAGACTAGACTGTATGTTTAACTTCAATTTTTATTCGTGTTCCTGAAAATTCGAATTCATGTTTTATCAGTTCTGAAAATGATATTAGACAAAAGAACGTATGTGAAATCTGTATAAACACCCATTAGATTTCGCAAAAGCGAGTACTTCAGGTTCAGTAGAGTTTCAATCAAATTAGTAGGTTGTCTTCAATTTATCTTACACCTTGTAATCAATGTATAAATACGTGTGAATTTGGATCCTTTAGAAACATGTGATTAGGCTATTTGAAATTAGTAAGAATCGCTGTTTCAAAATTAATAAAACTGCTAGTGGTATGCTATTCGTTAGAAATCATGAAGTTCTAAAAATAGAGTGATTTTATCTTGCCAATTCGTACCAGAATCAATGAGTAACGTATTTAGATATCTGGATTTCACAGGTGTATATATCTAAATGAATGAGAAACATTCTGATTCCCATTTTCGCCACTATTTGCTGGAAAACAAAATCTTTTTCAGACTAGTAGTCCTATTACAATAGAAGTTAACTTAAGATGGCCTAATGTGATAAAATGGGGCTAAATGAGGCCATAGCCCATAAGATGTTGTCTTCAGGCTAATGAAATTCATCCTTAGGCAACCTTCTAGGTAGAATCATGCCTTTAGCTTGAAACTTGTTAAAGAATCGAATATTATTCCCAAAACTTCCATAACTTGCACTCGGGAGTGGAAACTCGTGCCCCCGACCCTCAACTCCAAACAATAAGTAAAATACGCATTAGCAACTACGGGTGCATTTCATGTGACGTGTTTGCCGTGTGTTCAAAAAAAAAACAAGTGCACGCCATCGTGACTTGTCTAAAATAAATCCATAAACGTCCTAATTGATCTTAAAACTAAAATGCTCCTTCAAATAGAAAACACGAAGAATAACCGAACATTGCCTCAAATAGGCGTTATAAAACCATCACGACCATAGTTCTGACTACGTAATCTACACTCGGGTGCGACAACTCATGTCCCCGACTTCAACTTCAAACTATATTAAAATCACTTGTTGCAATTGCGGGTGCATTTCATGTGGCGTAATTGTAACATGTCCAAAGCATAACAAGTGCACGTTCTCGTGACTTGTTTTCAAGATAAATCCATACTTATCAAAAGCGGCAAAATTTCAAAGAGTTTAAATATGCAATAGGCTAAAACGCGTAAATAATTGGATAAGTTAGGCCAAATAATAATAGTTAAGCATCCGTGCTAGAAACACGGAACTCAGGAATGCCTAACACCTTCTCCCGGGTTAACACAATTCCTTACTCGAATTTCTGCTCACAGACAAATCGAAACAGAGTCAAATTTTCTTCGGTTCGGGATTTTCAAAACAAAACGGTGTCCTGGAGCATCGTCAAAATCGAGGTGGCGACTCAGAAAATAAAACAAATCCCAAAAACCGAATAATGTCACTTTAAGTGGAAAAACTCTCCTATTACCCCTTCATTAATCCAGGGTAGTAAAAAAGGGAGGCGTGATAGCTCTGGCGACTCTGCTGGGGATCGAACCCAGAATCTCTGGTTCTGGGTTTAGAATTCGAGCTTATATATCTGTTATGTTTTGGCTTTCATTATCTGATTTTACGTGTTTAAACCCGACGTGCTAATTGCCGCATTTACCGCTTTGATATTTATCTGAATTGCATATAAACTGTGCCGAAACCCTTCTTTTCTCTGAGTCTTCTAAATTATATGGGAAGTGTGCACTTCGTGTGACTTCTTTTCTGTTAGAGTCATCCAAATTTTAGAACGAGGTACAGAAAAGTTGCAAAGCCGGTGAAGCTTCTGTATTCCCGGTACGCTGCCCCGACCTCGGCTCGAGCTGTCCGCTCGGGTAAGCCCTGTCTAGAACAAAACCCCAGGGTATAAACCTAGTATGGCATAGCCTCATGCCAGATACCTAGTAGGAACGTTTATTTGCATCACGTGCATTTGACTTAGGGGACTCAACACAGGGGTTGGGTCCGTCTAGGACAGGTGAACCCAAAATGAAAGACCATCCTGATGCATCCTACTTGCTATGTGTACAAAATTTTGTTATGGTTTGTTTGTTGACCGGCTAAAAGAAGATAACAGAAAAACCAAGAGAGGAATAGAATAGGAGACGTATCCGATTTTTGAAAAAAAAAAACAAAAAAAAACCGATATTTAAATTCATCCCAAAACTCTGCCAAATTTCTGAAAATGGAAAATAGTATTTCAAAACAAAGTGAGTCGGTGCATATTTTTCAAAATTGTGTCGAGATTTTCCGAACTACGCATTGTTTGATTCTCACCGGATGTGAGATACGTAGGCAACCCTCATTAGGTCCAAACTTATTTTCAAAACAAAAATATAAAAATACGGTCGTAAAATTAGGTGATGTTGTTCTTGCATAAATAGCCAATTGTCCCAACAGGACGCCGGAAGGCTGTTTTTGCAAAAAATAGCCACTTGTAGTCTTTTCGAAAAAATTTGGCCCAATTAGCGAGCACAACCCTAAAAGCTTCCTACCTGAAGTATTGAAGGGCCGTATTCGCAAGGATGGTCCATTTTTCTTTATTACAAAACTTTTGCAAAAATAACACTTTTTCGCATTCAGTCAAAACTTTTTATGGCTTTGTTTTCTTAATTAAAACATTTAAACAAATGTGCAGGATGAATACGGTTGAAAACACTCCCTTTAGGGCCGTCGAGGAAATTCCCCTAGGACTCTATATGTGGTGGAGCGACTTGGGGGAAGTTAGTAGAAAGTCTGCCGTAAAAGCTTTAGGCGGACTCACTGGCCTTCTAAAAATCAAGTCGAGGTTGGATATCGTCGAAGCTTTGGTGTCATTTTGGGACCCCGCCCACAACGTGTTCCACTTTTCATACTTTGAGTTGACACCCACGCTAGAGGAAATAGCAGGGTATGATGATCTCGGTGACAATCTTAGAAGTCGTTATCTGGTGGCACACAGAGCTGTAACTCCACATAAGTTCTTGGATATTTTGAACATTAGTCGGGACACTCAGGACACACACCTGGCTGAAGAGTTCTGCACTTTCTATTTCCTGTACAAACGTTATGGAGATCCTCGGGGCTATGAAGCTGAAAATACTGGTCTGACTCACCACAAGAACCAAGCAAAATGGGAAGCCCGCCGGGGGTTAGCTTTCCTGGTAGCATTCCTGGGCACCTTAATCTGCCCCAGAGGTGACAGACTTATAGATATCAGACTGGTAGGGATGGCGGATTTCATGATGAAGAAGAACAATGGTACTCTTATACCAATGATCTTAGCTGAGATTTACCGTGCTCTGACAATTTGCCAGTCTAGGGGAAAATTCTTTCAAGGGTGCAATCTTCTCCTACAGATTTAGATGATCGAGCACCTCTGTCACCGCCCGGGTTACATGAACTACGGCTTAACTGGTCTGAATTGTATCGAAGAACACAGTACTCGGTAGAGGGCCACAAATTTCCTGAGGGCACAGAGGCCTGGCACTCACATTTGAGTTCATTGACTGCCGACCGAATCGAGTGGACCTTCGGATGGCTCCCTGTCGGCGAGGTTATCAATATGTCCGCTGAAGTGTGCTATCTTTTGTTAATGGGTCTACGGAGTATCCAGCCATATTCCCCACACCGGGTCTTACGGCAGTTAGGTAGACAACAAGGCATTCCACATGATGAGGACCTAAGCAAACAAGCCATTGAGTTGTGTCCGAGAGCTACATTTCCGAAAAATAGGGTCCGTCAGATCTGGAACCAGTGCAGATTCTTAGAGCCTCAGACTCGGGTAAGAAACTTATCTCAAGGGGAAGTAGAGCCAACATATATTTCTTGGTATGGTAGAAGAGGCTGAGAGCACCAAGAACCAGAGAGACCTGCGTAAAGACCTCACGTGCAGCATTTTACTGAGCAAACACAAGAACACTGGGGTTGGCTAGAAAACGAAAACAACTACCGGGATACAATAAGTAAACTGGAAGCTCAGATCCGAGAGCTCAAATTTGTAAACACTTTACAAACTGCTGCAGCCGAAGGGGAAAAAAACAGGCTGAACAAAGAAAATGAAGCCCTTCGGGCTCAAATCCAGAAAATGAGGATAGCCATTGAAAACCCCGAAAGAAGTAGAGCCTACGAAAGACTTGTCACCAGTCTCAGGCAAACGTTGTGTAGCTATGGTGATGACCTGGACAAAGCCGAAGAAGATTTGACCCGAGTTCGAGCAAAGTTGGCAAAAAATGCAGAAGAAAGGGCAGAATTCGTGCAAAAATTGAAGAGAAAGCACGACCAAGAAGTTCTGGGTTTGAAAGAAAGAATGGCCACTTTTGAAAACAAAATGTCCAAGCAAGCAAAAAGGTTTAAGGCAGAAAGGAAACAGTTCTATGACATGATAGCCCAGTTGGAAGAAGAATTACGACAATGGCAAGATAAGAGTCACAAAGACGCCCGGGCTTTAGAGGCAAGATCTCAGCAGATCAGGCGTCTACTTCAGGAAAAAGGTATCATCCGGCAAAGGGTCCGGGAGATAGCTGATTACATTGTCACCAAATGCCAGGAATGAGAAGACATGACTCGGACCACCTTCTTCTCAGCGGTTATGATCTTCGTCCACAAGATAATGGACGACCTCTACCGCCTTCAACAAGATATAGCACGCAGACCCGTGGCAAGGCCGAATGATGCCCCACGAGTCCTTGAAGCAACGGAAGCACTGATGTACTTTTGATATTTTTCGAGTCTGTATTTTATTTTTTTGTTGTGGTCCTGTCTAAGTCCACCGTAGTTTTTACATTTCTAAGAAAGCCTGTCTTAAGCCTTTTGTAGTTTTTAAATTTTCAAAAAGTGTACTGAAGTTTCTTATGAAGTTGAAAGCATTTTTATCTAATGAATGAAAGTCCCGAAAAAATATTTATTTCCTTCCTTCGGATTTATCCCTTGAACTACGTAATGATCTAATTCACGTGGCGCCATGATACGTAGGAAATCCACAAGGATTCGATCATAGCCTTAGGAAAAAAAGTGAGTTGATAAATAAAAGAGCAAAAAATATATATATAATAAAAGAAAGAAAAGAGTGATAAAATGATAGAGAAAAACAAAAAGTGAAAATAGAATAAAAAAGGAGGGAAAGTTCAAATCCAAGAAAATAAATCCGAGATGAAACACACAACTGTTGCAAAACATATAGAAAGCGTTTAATTGCCTAGGTGCATTGCATACCCCAAACGTGAGATTCCCTATGTGATAAACGTTTCAACCTACGTCTCGTGTTCACTCTTAAAGGTGTTGTTCTTAGGTGGTTGGTTTTTGCAGTAACTTGGCTTCCCATACTTACTTCACTAGATCAAAAGGAAGCATAGAAATGACATTCGAAAGTCACTTATCAATCATCAAATCTTCCATGGATGACCTGAATCCAGTCATCCCAACATCTGAGACAGCCACAGATGAGGAGAACCGGATTCTGCATTGCCGCATGCTAGAAATGTGGGACGCATGGTCCAATGGTAGGGGATCGCCCAGTTCCATCCCGAGTTTTCCAGAGATAATCCCCAGGACAGGCGGGACCTCCAACATCCCCATAAGTTACCCAACCACGCCGCTTGGATACCCAACTATGTCGACTCACTTTGCTGGAAGGCCTTCTGAGGTTCGCCCCCAGGTCCTGTTTTTCGGTGCATCCTCCAATGTCTTCACCGCACCACCGAGCTCCGCCATGGCTCCTCCAACCATATCTGGACCAAGCTTTAAGCCACCGGTGTTTACATTCCAAACGCCATTAGTTTTGGGTACCACTCATGTCACTCCCGATTCATACCCCCAACAACCCCAGTATGAAGTTACTTTGGGACAAGATAAGAAAAGCCTCGAGCACGAAGAAATGGCTCGGAAAATAAAGAGTATTGAGCAGAGCCTCAAGAAAATACAGGGGCTGAGCGGGCAGAAAAGCGTCTCCTATGTTGATTTGTGCATGTTCCCGCACGTCCATTTGCCTCGCGGGTTTAAAACCTCCAAGTTAGAGAAGTATGACGGGCATGGGGACTCCATAGCTCATCTGAAAAGGTATTGCAACCAGCTCCGAGGAGCAGGTGGGAAAGAGGAACTTCTCATGGCATATTTCGGGGAAAGATTGACAGGGATTGCGTCAAAATGGTACATGGATCAGGATATATCTCGCTGGCACATATGGGATGACCTGGCCCGAGATATTGTCCGACAGTTCCAATACAACGTGGATATCGCTCCCGATAGAAACTCTCTGTCCAATCTAATAAATAAGTCCTCAGAAAGTTTCAGAGAGTACGCTATTAAGTGGCGTGAGCAGGCCTCCAGGGTCAAACCTCCGATGGACGAGGTTGAAATGGTCAGTGTTTATTCTACAAGCACAAGAAGCGAATTACTTTCAAACTATGATGTCCGCCATGGGCAAACCATTCACAGAAGCAATCAAAATTGGAGAAATTGTTGAGAATGGTCTAAATACCGGTCGTATCCTGAGCCAATCGGCCATAAGAGCAACCTCCCAGGCCATCCAAAATGGATCCGGGAGTGTGGCCAACAGAAAGAAGAAAGAAGAAGGGGCCATGATGGCTTCCGATGTCAGGGGTTCTCGGCAATACTCAGGTCCATTTCCCAAAACTTCCCAACACTACTATCCTCACCAAAATGCAGCTTATATTATGTCCCCTTTTCCCTATGCGGTGGTGAACGCTCAGCCGCATCTCAGGCCGCAACAACAATACAACCAGAACAGAGCTCCACCCCCAAGAAATTACCATCCTCCCCCAGCTCCATATAATCCTCGCCCTCCTCAAAACAACTACCCGTACAATGCATACCCTCGTGATCCACCAAGGAGACTTAATTTCACTCATATCGGTGAGCCATATTCAAGTCTTTTCCCAAAGTTGGTCCAGATGGGGCTTCTGCAGCCCGTACCTCCGACCAGGTAAAACCCAGCATCATCTTCATACAAACCCGGAACCAATTGTGCCTACCATTCCAGAGCAGAAGGGCACGACACGGAGGATTGATGGACTCTCAAGAGGGCTGTGGAGAATCTTGTAGAGCAAAAGAAGGTAGTGTTAAGGGATGAAGAAGCTCCCAATGCGACTAACAATCTATTGCCCGCCCACAACAATGGGCCCGTTATCAGCATGATCTGCGAGGACCAAGATTTGGATCCAGCTTTGAAGGCTATCATCGCCATCGCAGACGTGGAGAAAAAGCCCAAGTCAGCACCCGAGCCGGTCAAGGAAACGAGAAAAGTAAACTCATCCCTCAAGATACGGGGAAGGCTGAAATCAAAACAAAAAGGGGACCCTCTAAAGACGTTGTTCTTTACGTCCCCAGGGCACCCAGGAAGGAACAAGGCATGTTAAGTCCTCCCAGAAGGCTACAATTCAATAGAGTCGTGATGAACGACCCGACAATGTATGTACCAAAGGGGACGTACGTGGCACGGGGGAAAATAATTTCACCAAGGCTGAATGAGCCCATGGTTATTAGCCGTGCGTCGCAAACTCCCGTGAAGGGTACTACTGCTGTCCCTTGGAACTACAACAAGACGGTAGTAACATACAAAGGAAAAGAGATCACAGGGAAAGCAATTGAAGCAAACTCCTCTGAGGGATACCTCAATCTGAAAGAGCTAGCCAAAAACAAGCACAAACGCTTCCCTCTTAAAAAACCTTTCATCGCCGAAGAGGCTGAAGAGTTCTTTAAGAAAATGAACATAACTGAATACGCCACAATTGAAGAACTCAGGAAAACTCCTGACCAAGTCTCCCTCTTATCTCTGTTGATGGGCTCAAACGAGCATCAGAAAATACTCTTGAAAATTCTGAATGAAGCGTATGTGCCGGCGAAGACCTCAGTCGAACAATTAGAAAGAATGGCCGAGCGTTTCTTTGAAGTAAACAAAATTTCTTTCAGCCGGAATGATCTACCTCCCGAGGGAGCCGCTCACAACAAAGCCTTACACTTAATAGTTAAAAGTGAGGGATATTATGTGAAGAGAGTTATGCTTGATGGAGCTTTCGGGGTAGATATTTGCCCTTTATCAACACTACAGGAAATGGGGATCGGCACTGAGAGAATTAGGCCAAATAACGTCTGTGTCCGCGCCTTTGGTGGTATCAAAAGGGACACCATCGGCGAAATAGACATAGTCATGACAATCGGCCCTGTGGATTTTATGGTAACCTTCCAAATCTTGGATATGGATACCTGATATAACTTCCTGCTAGGAAGACCATGGATTCACGCTGCCGGGGCAGTGCCATCTACCCTCCACCAGACGGTCAAGTTTGAGCATGAAAATCAAGAGATAGTGGTCCATGGGGAGGACGAGCAATCAATCTACAGAGACCCCTCGGTCCCCTGTCTTGAAGCCAGAGAAGGGAGTGAGCATATTGTCTATCAGGCGTTTGAAATTGTGCTTGCCGACCAACATGAAGAAGGTGCTCCATGCCTACAACCCTGCCTATCAAATGCGTCAATCATGGTCGCTACCGACATGATTAGACATGGATACAGACCCGAAAATGGGCTTGGGGTGTCCTTAAAAGGTATCACTGAATCGATCTCTCTACCTGTCGCTGAAAAATTCTTCGGCATAGGTTTCCAAGCCTCAGATGAAGATGTGAAGTGGGCTGATGCACGTAAAAGAAATGGATGGGACCTATCTCAGCCAGTTCCACACATTACAGAGAATTTTATTGAACCACAATGTCGAAGAAGAAGAAGAAGAGGCCTTTACAGCCGAAGAAATTGAAGGAATCTGCGAGGCCATGAAGCAAATGTTGTATGAAACTAACATGGTTCAGTTGGGAGAAGGCTCAAGCACCGCTGAGGTGTAATACATGGGCCCAAACTCCAAGTTGAAGAACTGGAAGGCTACTCCATTCCCCATCAGGCGGGAGTCCCGGTAGTTCAGTTTTGCCATCTTTCTTGCACTATGAGTTATTTCAGGGTGTAACTCAAGTGTTTTTAATTTATTGCCTTTTGAATTCCTATGTAAACCCTCCTATGTTCAAACTCAATGAAATGAAATCAAAATTTCATCATTTATTATTCTTTCTGATTTTTGCTTATTTTTCTTATTTTCAGTCCTAATAATGCGGCCTTAAATAACATGACATGCTTGCGGACTTCATGCTATGATCTTAATACGCTGTCTAACCTCGAAATAATGAATCAAGAACCGGAATATGATGAAGAAGAGGCTTTTAGGGAAATAAACTGAGAACTAGAACAATTCGAGAACAAGCCTAAGCCAAACTTAAACGAAACAGAACCCGTCAATTTGGGTAATGCAGGAGAGGTTCAAGAAACCATGATAAGCGTCCACTATGATGAAAGAACTATGGACGCTTTGATTCAACTTCTACTTGAATTCAAAGATGTGTTTGCTTGGTCCTATGACGACATGCCCGAACTAAGTGTGGACTTGGTGGTACACACATTGCCGACCTATCCCGGTTATCCACCCGTCCAACAAAAGCAAAGGAAATTTAAAACAGACATGAGTGACAAAGAAGAGGTCACTAAACAATTAAAAGCTGGAGTGATCCGAGTGGTCCAATACACCATCTGGCTGGCCAATGTGGTTCCAGTACCTAAAAAGGACAGAAAGGTTAGAGTATGTGTCGACTACCGAGATTTGAATAAAGCGAGCCCCAAAGATAACTTTCCACTGCCAAACATACATATCCTGGTTGACAATTGTGCCAAACATGAGGTACAGTCTTTTGTGGATTGCTATGCTGGATATCACCATATATTGATGGATGAAGAAGATGCAGAAAAGACAGCCTTCACTACACCCTGGGGCACCTATTGTTACCGAGTCATGCCGTTTGATCTAAAGAATGCTGGGGCAACATATATGAGGTCCATGACCGCCATTTTCCATGACATGATGCATCAGGAGATTGAGGTATACGTGGATGATGTGATTATTAAATCTAGGACGCAAGATCACCATGTCCAGCATTTGAGGAAATTCTTCGAACGCCTGCGTAAGTACGATCTGAAATTAAACCCGGCCAAGTGTTCCTTCGGAGTTCCATCTGGGAAATTACTGGGGTTTATAGTCAGCCAACGGGGCATCGAGCTGGACCCGACAAAGATAAAGTCTATTCGGGATCTCCCACCTCCAAGAACCAAGAAGGAGGTCATGAGCCTGCTGGGTAGGTTGAATTACATCAGTAGGTTCATCGCTCAATGGTCATCCACATGTGAGCCTATATTCAAGCTGTTGAAGAAAGATGCAGCCATCAAATGGACTGACGAATACCAGGACGCTTTCGACAAGATCAAAGAATACCTGTCGAACCCGCCAGTGCTAGTCCCACCAGAACCAGGAAGACCTTTGTTCTTATACCTGACGGTGTTAGAAAATTCCTTCGGGTGCATTCTCGGGCAACATGACGCAACCGGGAAGAAAGAACAAGCCATATATTACTTGAGCAAGAAGTTCACGAGCTACGGAGCCAAGTATACGATGTTGGAAAGAACTTGCTGCACTCTAACTTGGGTCGCTCAGAAGCTCCGACATTATTTGTTGGCTTATACCACCTACCTCATCACTAGGCTTGATCCATTAAAGTACATATTCCAAAAGCCAATGCCCATCGGGAGACTAGCAAAGTGGCCGATTTTGCTCACCGAATTCAACATAGTCTATGTCACTCGCACGGCAATAAAAGCCCAGGCCTTGGCAGATCACTTGGCAGAAAATCTTGTCGATGACGACTACCAACCTCTAAGTACTTAATTCCCAGACGAGGAGGTAAACTCAGTCGAGATAACTTCTGAGGACGCCAGCAATTGGAAAATGTTCTTTGATGGAGCTGTCAATGCAAAAGGTGTCGGGATTGGGGCAATCTTGATTTCTCCAACGAAACAGCACTATCCGGCCACAGCCCGTCTCCGTTTCTTCTGTACAAACAATACTTCCGAATATGAATCTTGTATAATGGGCATGAACATGGCCATTGACATGGATGTAGAAGAGTTATTGATCATGGGGGATTCAGATTTGATCATCAAGCAGGCTCAAGAAGAATGGGAAACTCGAGACGTTAAGCTCCTTCCATACAGAGAACATGTGGAAGATCTTAGCAAACGATTCAAAGTTTTTGAGTTCAGATATATTCCTCGATGCCACAACGAGTTAGCCGATGCACTAGCTACCCTAGCTGCAATGCTGCCATATCCGGGTAATGTTCACATTGACCCGTTCGAAATTCAAATCAAGGAAAGGCATGGTTATTGCAACATGGTCGAAGTAGAGCCCGATATCCAACCATGCTATCACAATATCAAAAAATTCTTGAAAACAAAAGAATATCCAGAGCAGGCCAATGGGGACACAAAAGAGAACCATCCGGAGACTCGCCAACAGTTTCTTCCTAAGTGGGGAAGTACTGTATAAGAGGAGTCCCGATCTAAATCAATTAAGGTGTGTAGATACCAAAGAAGCCGAAAAGATTATGAACGGGGTGCATTCAGGAGTATGCGGTCCCCACATGAACGGGTACGTCCTCGCAAAGAAAAACTTGCGGGCTGGGTATTACTGGATGACCATGGAGAAAGATTGTTTCAGCTTTGTCCGGAAATGCCATAAGTGTCAAATACACGACGATTTGATTCATGCACCACCATGAGAATTGCATCCTATGTCCGCACCCTGGTCGTTTGTTGCCTGGGGAATGGACGTCATCAGGCCGATCGAGCCAAAGGCCTCAAATGGGCACAAATTTATCCTGATCGCTATCGGCTATTTCACGAAATGGATCGAGGCGGTCACATTCAAAGTTGTCACTAAGAAAGTAGTGGTGGATTTCGTGCACTCTAATATCATCTGTCATTTTGGTATCCCAAAGACTATCATTACCGACAATGCCGCAAATCTAAACAGTAACTTGATGAGGTAGGTATATGAACAGTTCCAAATCACACACCGCAACTCCACCCCTTACCGGCCCAAAGCCAATGGCACCGTTGAAGCAGCAAACAAAAATATCAATAAAATCCTCAGGTAAATGATTCAAACTTCCAGTCAATGGCACGAGAAATTACCCTTTGCATTATTAGGATATCGCACGACAGTGCGCACGTCGGTTGGAGCTACTCCTTATCTATTGGTTTATGGCACTGAAGCCGTAATACCCGCAGAAGTTGAAATTCCCTCCCTTCGGATTATTGTCGAAGCAGAAATTGAGGATGATGAATGGGTCAAAACCTGATTGGAACAATTAACTCTGATTGACGAGAAAAGGATGGACGTAGTTTTCCACGGGTAGTTGTACCAACAAAGAATGGCCCGCGCCTACAACAAGAAAGTGCGGCCTAGGAACTTTGAAGTAGGGCAACTTGTTTTAAGGCGTATCCTCCCACACCACGAAGAGGCGAAAGGAAAATTCGCCCCGAATTGGGAAGGGCCATACATCATAAGGAAATTGCTTCCAAAAGGAGCATTGTACTTGGGGAACGTCGAAGGAAATGACCCCGAAACAGCTGTCAATGCAGATGCAGTCAAAAGGTATTATGTTTGACCTTTTTCGTGATGATGATACTTATGATCGAAATGACGAAGGCTTTCATTCATGTTACCCCAAACACTATCATTTTGGTAAACCCTTTGAGCCGGTTACTCTTCCTTGACTACCCTCCTTGGAACTTGAAAAAAAAAAAAATCAAAAGAAAAAAAAGAAGGGAAAAATCAAAAGAAAAATATAAAAAAAAGAGAAAAGAAAAATCAAAAGCAAAACAAAAAAAAATCAAACTAAAACAAAATGTTTCCCTGAACTACGTCTGACTTGATTCCGAAAGGATACGTAGGCAGCCTCTCCCTGGGGTTAAGTCACACCAAAATAAAATCCACATTCCCCCCAAGAGTTTAAGTTGGGGCAAGTGTTGAGATTCGGCAATGATTCGGCTGAAAGTTCCAAGGTTGTAATTCAATACAAATCCTTTTTACCCCAAATCCTATTTAAGTCCTTCCGATCGATCGACAAAGAAAAGCCAGAATGGGAAGATACATCTATCTGGACCTCATACAAGCAATGAGAGAAATTAAAATGAGAGAGTCTTATCGCTGAAAACCTACACGGGCACCATAAGGCGACAGTTAGTAAAGATATTAAAAATGAGAGAGTCATGTCAGTGAAAACTCGCAAAGAGAACTACAGGGCGATGACGAGAAGAGAAATTAGGGAGGTTAGCTGGTGAAAACCCGAAAAGGGCACTACTAATCAAAAAGAGGATGATTGGTCACTGATATCGACATGGTCTGGGGCAAGGTTTCTCAACCTTGAGTTAAAGTCATGACAAATTTCTGAGAGTCAGATGGTTTATATAGATCAGGCATCCAGTCCAAGACGCATGTCATGTTCATTGAAAGCCGCGTACACTCCAGATAAATCCTTTTTCTCTCCCCGAAAGGGATATTTCTTGTCAAAACTCATTGTCTCCGTTTCTTCGTTATTCTCTTTCAATCCCTTTCAGTCTAACTCTATTTCTAAGGTAAAACAAAGAAAGGATGTCAAAACTGACTTACAGGGTTCTCGTTTGACGCAAGCCAATACGCAAAGGCCACCGAACCTCGTTAGGGGCATCAAGTCGATCCCGACTGGCCACAACGGCCGATGCTTTAAACACAACTTTTGATGGGAGAAGATCAAATTGAAATGTCTATAAAGGCAATTGAAGTGAAAGGTTAAGTCCCACGTGGCTAACCCCCTCAGAAAAGATTGAAAAGTCGAAATGCTCCAAATGCTTTAAAGTCAAATGGAAGAAAAAATCAGAAATGAAAGGCCAATGAAGGCAAAATAAAGTTGGAAAAGGGTTAAGTCCCACACGGATAACCATTACAGCAGAATTCGAGGGGCCAAATATTCCCCCCGATGCTCTAAAAATCAAAAAGAAAACAAGTGAAAGGCCTACAAAGGCAGAATAAAGTTGAAATGTTGGGTCCCGCGTGACCGATCACCACAACAAAAGCTGGAAAGCCAAGGTCCCCGGATTTGGAAACGAAACCCAATCCCCAGCAAGCAAGCAAGCAAGCGGTTGAGATTTTCGTCAAAAGAGCCGAGATCAAACAGTTGAAATAATCAAGGCCGCAAAACCAACCACTGTTTCAAACTAACAAGTTGTTCTTTGTTGAAATAAGAAACAGGTGCAACTCAAAAGCAACCGTGCAAAAAGCAGGTGCAACCAAGAGAAAAGGCTCAAGAGCTAGAAGCAGCTCTGCAGCAACAACTCCAAAAGGGAAGTTTTCTCCAAAATCCTTTCCCCCATTCATTCAAAAAAAAAAGTGTTGAAAACAGCTCAAATCTGAAGTGGTATAGGGTCTCCATACCCTAGCTACACCTTTCCGATATGGGAGTACACGCTCCTTGATCGATGCCAATTAAGGGTATACATTCCCTAATTGATGTTTTCTTTTCCAATTAAGGGTATACATTCCCTAATTGATTTTCGTTTCCCGACATGGGCGCACACGCTCCCTAGTTGATGCCAATTAAGGGTATACATTCCCGAATTGTTGTTTCCTTTTCTAATTAAGGGTATACATTCCCTAGTTGATGTTCTGCTTTTCCAATTAAGGGTATACATTCCCTAATTGATGTTTCCTTTTCCAATTAAGGGTATACATTCCCTAATTGATGTTTCCTTTGCCAATTAAGGGTAAACATTCCCTAATTAATGTTCTGCTTTTCCAATTAAGGGTATACATTCCCTAATTGTTGCTTTCTTTTCCAATTAAGGGTATACATTCCCTAATTGATTTTCTTTTCCCGACATGGGTGCACACGCTCCCTAATCAATGCAAATTAAGGGTATACATTCCCTAATTGATTTCTTTTCCAACATAGGGTATACAACCCCTAGTTGATAGTTCCTTTTCCGACATAGGGTATGCAATCCCTAGTTGATTTTCATTTTGCAACATAAGGTCACCAGCCCCTAGTTGATCTTGCTTTGAGATGTAGGGTATCCACTCCCTAGTCTGCAATAACTTCGGGTGTACTGGTCCCGACTTTTCGTCGCTTTCAATAACAAAGTAGTGTAGATCTCCTTACAATAACTCGTGAAATTTTCCTAGTGAAAACTGGGGCAGAAAATTTCGTTCGTTTGTTTTTTATTTTTTTGCAGATCACTTTTTAGGACATTGGACTCGAAACGACCAAAAGAAGAAGTTTCGATCCAGAATAATAAAACAAAAAGGAAGAAAGAGGAGATTGAATCCAAAAGTGCAGAAACGGGGAAGATATGGACTATTCAGGACGAGATTGAAGTCATCCGTCCAGTATATCCTGCCTTGATCCGAGGAACGATAAGACAAAACCAGCACCTGCGACTAACAAGCATCAAGATCCAGGTCAGAGTCAACAGAAGACCGAGACTCAAGTACAAGTCTTAGATAGGAATCTTGTAACTTAGCAGCTAATAGGTTTAGTTAGTCTTTCGTTTTGTACTTGCGTGTAATAAGGAGATCATCAGCAGTAATAGCAACAACCGCAGTGAAACCACAGTTACTCGGTAGTCCTAGCTACCAAAACTTCCAGAACTAAACTGACCTTATTCTTTTATATCCAAGGATATGTAGGCAACCTTTGAAGCAGGGTTCGGTCAAGCTTTTCCAAAACGCTTCACAATGGAACATATGAATGGGTAAAGGTCGCTTATTGCCGCTCACTTTGTCTTTTCCCGAAAACTCTTCGTGTTTCCGAGCAAAGAGGGGAAGCTGTGAGCACGTGATTTTTACTCACCATATCATCCAATAAAAATCTCAATAAATTAATTGATTTCATGAATTTTTGTTGAATTTTAGTGATTAATTGTGAATTGTTTGCATTTGCATTGATTATAATTCATCTTTTAAAGTTATTAAAATTGCATCAGTATTACCAAAGAATTATGAATTTGTTATTTGTAATTAACTGAATTAAATAATAGACGAATGATGGTTATTTGATGTAATGTAGTTTTAACAACTAAATTACTAAAATTAATCATTTTTTATCCAATAAATTATGGATTTAATTCGGAGTATAAAATTAACTATTTTTATTCTTAATTGATCTGTGATTAGATGATAATAAGGTTTATAATTAATTATAATATTTTTTAGATTTAATTAAGTTAATTGGGGTTAATTAATTATAAAGCATTAATTAAGAGCTGGGCTAACTTACCCAGGCCCAAAGGATTTATCTCTACACTATACAAAACGACCCAGCCCAATTAACCTAGACCCGTCCGGCCCCAGCCCTGTCTAAAACGACCCCGTTTAGGTTATGGAAAATCCCAGCCGTTTATCTCTTTTGGTCTAACGGCTGGGAACCCCTCCTACACCCCAGTATAAAACTGTTCCTAACACCCCATTCCCCTCTCAAAGCCTAAGTATAACACACCACTCCCCACTCGTCTCTTACCCCTCTCTGAAAGACCGGCCAGCCACCACAGTCCCACCCTTCCTCCGCCGTGCTCCGCCGGCCGGAAATCGCCTCCGGCGGCGGAGCTTCTCCAATCGACCCCAATTTTTGACCAGTGAATCCTCATCCTCCCCTCAATCACCTCCCACCATCGATTTCTCCAAAAACCTAACCAAAAACATTCAATTTCAAATCTGAGAAATTCTACCACCGACCGATTTAGAGACATCCAACGACTCAGACCTTCATGAGTCAATTTCTCTTGACTAGATCAATTGATTCATGAGGGTTTGACTCGTTTTCAAACCCTTCCGGAGTCCAGCCAAGATCTGGCGACCCCCAAGTTTTCCGGTCAAAGCTTTTTCTAGAAAAGAAATAGGTATTTCCTTTTTCTTTTTTCAGTTCCTAGGGTTTTACTGTGAAAAGAAATCATGAACAAATTAATAGGTTTAATTACTGTTTCCATTTGTTCCTTCCTAGACTAGCTTATTTCTCTTGTTATTTTGCTCCTGTTTGCTTGAACGTTCCTTCTTATAATTAATTTAGAACTTGAATAGACTTCTTTGCTCAGTAGATAACTTAAGATTCTTATTGCCATATCAGTGCATATCTGTTCCTAGCATTGATTCATGTTTGGTTAATTGACCTTGTGTGTTGTTTTGTTCAATCATGCATGTTTAGGTTAATTGAACCCTGTTTGGACATTTGAATGATATAGCTCAGGTTTTTTGATGATTCATGAGTTTTAAATGTGCTTCATGTATTTCTATCTTGGTTGATTGACTGATTTCTTATGTTTTGTTTGGGTTTTAATTCACTGATTAATTAGTTCAGGTAAATATGAATATAAGATGACTGAACTCTTTGATAATTAGTCCCCTAACCTACTGTTTCATTAGTAAAATCCGATCCTAATGAGTTAACTACCCCAACTCCAATTGTGTGCATGTTAGGTGTATCTAAAATAGTGATTGATTAAGCTAACTAACCTAAGATTTGACTTGGTTAGCTGTTGAGTTTAATCCAACCTTAGTTAGTCACCTAAAGTTGAGTAATCAAGTAATTATTTAGGAGTTGATTATACATGATACTTAAAACAAGTTAGCTGATTTGCGACTTCACTTAAAGTCAAAGTTAATCACTCAGTTAAGCTAGTTAATTATAATTGCTAGATGAGCACTATTGAAATTGTTTAAACCAATTAATTCAATTAACTACTATTTTTTAATTCAAATGATTAGTCAATTCGAGTAAACTAATTAGGCAATAAGGACTTAGTCACACCTAATTAGTAGACCTAATCGAAAGGTAAAATAATTAAGCTAACAACTGAGTTGACTAACCTCAATTAAGTTTAATTAAACTGATAATTAATTAACTTAAACATAGGTAATTAGTATGAAACCAACTCTAGGCATTTAATCAATTGACCTTTAATTAGTTAACTCAACCCTAGTTAGGAACAACTAATAGTTAACTAAAGAACATAACTAGGGTTAGCTAACCAAAATTGAAATAATAACCCAAGTGAGTAACCCTGATTACCCAATGGTAAATTCAGGGACTCCAAGGGGTACAATAGGTAATGTAGACTTAGGAAATCAGAATTTTAAGGGTAAAATGGTCTTTTAATGGGTAAGAAGGTTCTAGAATAGGGGCAGCTGTCCCAAAGATAAGGTTGACAGCTACTTTATGTACTATTTTCAGCTTTTGGATAGGGAATATTCCAAGGGATATCCCATTCCCAAATATCCTATAAATAGACCCCACTCCCTTTTAGACTACAAATTTTTACTCTCTGAAAAATTCACTCTATACTCTGAAACTGCCTTTTTTACTGAACATTGGAAAACAAAAGAAAGATCAGAATAAGTCCCTCTGTGAAAAAATGAAACATTCCCAAAGTATGAATGTAAAAATCTGACTGCTCTTTCAAGGTTTCTTCAAGGTTTTTTTTTTTCTGTTGGAATTCTCACATTTTTGGTTTCTCTTGGGTTTTTACAATTCTGGGTTTCATAAATCTTTCTGGGTTCATTTCTTGGGAGCTGTTTTGGTTTGAAGCTGCTGCTTGTTACTACCTGATCTCACTTTCTTTTACCTGAACCTTTTAGAACTGACCTTTATTTGGTCAGGGTTTCTTTATATTCTGAGAAGGTATGTATACTTGACACTAGATAGAATGATAGATTTGAAATATGTTGCCTATTATCCACAAATCTGTTTCTGGCTCGAATTTGTTCATGTATGAACTTGTATGACAAATGTGATGCTGAAATGCTTGATTCTTGTTGCATCTTGGGATTATGTACGCTGAATCTTCTTCTTTGTTCTTGATTTATAAGTATAAAATAGTATTAGTTAACATGATGATAAGGAACTTGAGTATATGTTGTGGATTTACTCTATTTGCTTTTAAGGTGTTTAGAATGCATTAAGCATTGTTAAGTACTAGTTTGTATTAATCCAAAAGGAGAACAAACTGCACAAGGATGTTGAATCTGACCTCTTTATGGTCAGATTCTTTTCCCAAAGAGTGCAAAGAATATGCTTTTTGGTTGAATCTCTTTAATCAAATGAAGGGATTCAACAAGCAAGTCTCATAGAGAGTTTAGAATATTGGCACTAGGGTGGATGAGTTTGGACTTATTGATAGTCAAACTCACCTCATATTAAGTGCCTAAACAGTAGCTCATGTCCCGGAAGTTATCCCTATTAGGGTATAAAATAAGTAGTCAAAAGGCATTCCTAGAGTGAAGAATCAGAATCTCCATAAATGATCTGATTCTGTCTCTATAAAGCCTGAAAAAGTTAAGATTATGGTATAATTGTCAAGAAAGACAAAAATGAGATCTATGGAGCTAAATCTAACCCCTTTTATGGCCAGATTCAGTCCATGAAAGGTTGAACAAACTTTGTTTTCTAGGAGCACAATTAAAGGACTGAATCCAACCCCCCCATGGTTAGATTCATTTCTTGACAATGCTCAAAGGCATACCCTCAATACTATCCAACTAGTAAAGCGTTGGATTTATAACTTTAGATTAATGTTAAAAGATGCTTTTATTTTCATTAAAGAGATTCAATAAACAAGTCTCCATATAACTTTAGACCTAGGTTAGCATATGGCATCATGGGGACTAAAACCTGACTCATTCATGGTCACGTTTACCCCAAAAGAATGCATAAACAATTCTACTTTTTCTAGTTTAACTTAACATAGGCATCATCAGGATTAAAACTGGCCTCTTCATGGTCAGTTTGGTTCTGATAGTTGCATAACACCCAATTAATTAGGATATTTTACAGATTGTAAAGGCAGGCTCAAATGCACGACTTCAAAGGAATTCAAGTCGGATAACTTAGTTAGGATCTTAATTTTTTTTATTTATTCTTTCCTCTAATAAATGTATCTGGACATTAGCAGTCAAGCTATAATTCACCAGCATTTATTTCCAGAACTATGTAATCTAAGACTAGATTGTATGTTTAACTTCAATTTTTATTCGTGTTCCTGAAAATTTGAATTCACGTTTTATCAGTTCTGAAAATGATATTAGACAAAAGAACGTATGTGAAATTTGTATAAACACCCGTTAGATTTTGTAAAAGCGAGTATTGCAGGTTCAGTAGAGTTTCAATCAAATTAGTAGGTTGTCTTCAATTTATCTTACACCTTGTAATCAATGTATAAATACGTGTGAATTTGGATCCTTTAGAAACACGTGATTAGGCTATTCGAAATTAGTAAGAATCGCTGTTTCAAAATTAATAAAATTGCCAGTGGTATGCTATTCGTTAGAAATCATGAAGTTCTAAAAACAAAGTGATTTTATCTTGCCAATTCGTACCAGAATCAATGAGTAACGTATTTAGATGTCTGGATTTCAGAGGTGTATATATCTAAATGAATGAGAAACATTCTGATTCTCATTTTTGCCACTGTTTGCTGGAAAACAAAATCTTTTTCAGACTAGTAGTCCTATTACAATAGGAGTTAACTTAAGATGGCCTAATGTGATAAAATGGGGCTAAATGAGGTCGTAGCCCATAAGATGTTGTCTTCAGGATAATGAAGTTCATCCTTAGGCAACCTTCTAGGTATAATCATGCCTTTAGCTTGAAACTTGTTAAAGAATAGAATATTATTCCCAAAACTACCATAACTTACACTCGGGAGTGGCAACTCGTGCCCCCGACCCTCAACTCCAAACAATAAGTAAAATACGCATTAGCAACTATGGGTGCATTTCATGTGACGTGTTTGCCGTGTGTTCAAAAACAACAAGTGCACGCCATCGTGACTTGTTTAAAATAAATCCATAAACGTCCTAATTGATCTTAAAACTAAAATGCTCCTTCAAATAGAAAACACGAAGAATAACCGAACATTGCCTCAAATAGGCATTATAAAACCATCACGACCATAGTTCTGACTACGTAATCTACACTCGGGTGCGACAACTCATGTCCCCGACTTCAACTTCAAACTATATTAAAATCATGTGTTGCAATTATGGGTGCATTTTATGTGGCGTAATTGTAACATGTCCAAAGCATAACGAGTGTACGTTCTCGTGACTTGTTTTCAAGATAAATCCATACTTATCAAAAGCGGCTAAATTTCAAAGATTTTAAATATTCAATAGGCTAAAACACGTAAATAATTGGATAATTTAGGCCAAATAATAATAGTTAAGCGACCGTGCTAGAACCACGGAACTCGGAAATGCCTAACACCTTCTCCCGGGTTAACAGAATTCCTTACTCGGTTTTCTGGTCGCAGACAAATCGAAACAGAGTAAAAATTTCCTCGGTTCAGGATTTTCAAAACAAAACGGTGTCCCAGAGCATCGTCAAAAATCCGGGTGGCGACTCTGAAAAACAAAACAAATCCCAAAAACCGAATAATGTCACTTTAAGTGGAAAAACTCCCCTATTACCCCTTCATTAATCTGGGGTAGTAAAAAAGGGAGGTGTGACAGATTCCAGCATAAGATGATGCCGACATAACTCGATGCCAACATAGGGTCTCCATTCCCTAGTTTATACCGGCATAATCCGATGAATCTCATTCCAGACACCAGCATAACGCGGAAATCATTTCTTGACGACATCATAACCTGTCAATTCTCTTACAACATAGGGTCTCCAACCCCTAGTTGATTTTACCTTTGGGCATAGGGTATCCACTCCCTAGTCTACAATAACTCTGGGTGCACTGTTCCCGGCTTTTCATTACTTTCAATAATAAAGTAGCGTAGATTTCGTTACAATAACTCATGAAATTTTCCTAGTGAAAACTGGGGCAGAAAATTTCATTCGTCTGTTTTGATTTATCGCAGATTACAATGGATTCAAAACGACCATAAGAAGAAGTTTTGATCGAGAATAAAAGAAAAGAAGAAAAAGAGTTGAATCCCAAAGTGGAGAAACGGGAAAGACGTGGACTATTCAGGACGATATTGAAGTCATCCGTTCTGTATATCCTGCCTTTATCCGAAAAGCTGAAGAAGATTTAACCAGCACCTACAACGAACAAGCATCAAAATTCAGATCGGAGTCTATTTAAAGAAGCATGCAAGACTCAAGATCGAGTTTCAGAAGACTCGTAGATAGGAATCTTGTAACTCATAGTTGATAGGTTTAGTTTAGTATTTTTTATTTTGTTATTTTGGTGTAATAAGGAGCTCAGCAAGCAGTAAGCAGCAGCAACAACAGTGAAATCAAGGCTTCCCGGTAGTCCCAGCTACCAAATCTTCCAGAACTACATTGACCTGATTCCTTTATAGCCAAGGATATGTAGGCAACCTCCGAAGCAAGGTTAGGTCAAAATTTTTTCAAAATGCTTCCAAATGGAGTACCAAACAGGCAAAAATTGCTCGTGGTTGCTCACTTTATCTTTGCCCAAAAACTCTTCATGTTCTCGAGCAAAAAGGGGCAGCTGTGAACACCCAAATTTTTGTCCCGCATGGAAATTACTCCTAAAAATAATCAAAAAATAACTTTTAATGAATTTTAGGAACTTTTCTTTATTTAGTTGCATGTCATGCATGTTTAATACTTCAAAATTACAGAAAAATCATAAAAATTGTCACATTTTCATTTCATGTTATCTTAGGTTTAATTTGTATTTTTAGGAATTAAATACTCTTAATTGATAAATTAATGTATAAAAAGTCACAAAAATATTCATTAGCATAAACAATTAGTCTAATTAATTAGTTAAAGTGCTAATTAGTCTTTTTGCATAATAAATTCAACTAGTAGTAGGGTGGCCGTTTTTGAAAGAACAATTTGGCTTTTTATTTGTTGATCCAATTTTAGGACCCAAAATCCCAGGCCCAACTAAATACCCCTCTTTAAAAAGGGATTTTTTTCCTTCCTATACCATATATGAAACTTTATTACCAAATATGTGCATATTTTCTAATTTACCCGGCCTGTCCACGTTTTTCCTACAATTTTTATACCATTCATTAATTACTAATTATTAGTAGCTGAATCTTCCTAAATAGGCGCACTACAAATCAGGAAACAGAATATTCTAATTGATTTTACGAAATACAGTTCAAATTTGAAACGGAAATCCTTTTATCTTCAATTTAAAATCAAATTACAGCGACTGTTTTCTTCAAACACTCTGTTCTACGAAATTTTTTCAGCTTCAACAAATTGAAATCAAATTGTAGAACTCAGTTCGTCGAGTTTTTTCCTCAAACCAAAAATCAAAAAGGCGACCAATTATTCAACAAAATCAAGTCAAATCGTAGAAACCAATACTGTCGATACTCTGTTCTTCATCTTTTTATTCTCAATCGACAAATCAAAAAAATGAAAAAAATATAGAAAAATACATCAGCAACAACACGCAATCATGTCCAAAATCCCAATCATGCTATAATTGAATGGGAAAAATCTGATTATAAAAAATGGGTCTCATCTCTGTATTTTTTGAGAATAAGAAGGAATGGAGAAGAGGAAGAAAGGGGAGGGAAAAAACGGCGCTGGTCTTAGGAATTAGGTGGAGCTGATTAAAATTGTTATGTTACAAATTCTATAAAAGTCTGATTTTATGTTAATATCTACAAAATTCCTACATTTATCTACAAATAAACTACAAATCAGTTTAAGTATGTATAAAGCAGTATTATTTTTAAGGGTATCTACAAAATTACTACATTTGTAATACAATTAAAACTACGATCTATGTTGGAAAAAAATGTTGACTACAAAATTTTCTCTTCATCTACAAAATTTCTACAAAAAAACTACAAATAAACTACAAATCAGTTTAAGTATGTATAAAGCAGTATTATTTTTAAGGGTATCTACAAAATTACTACATTTATACTACAATTAAACTACAATCTATGTTGAATAAAAATGTTGACTACAAAATTCTCTCTTCATCTACAAAATTTCTACAAAAAAACTACAAATAAACTACAAATCAGTTTAAGTATTGTATAAAGCTGTATTATTTTTAAGGGTATCTACAAAATTACTACATTTATACTACAATTAAACTACAATTTATGTTGAAAAAAAATGTTGGCTACAAAATTTTCTCTTCATCTACAAAATTTCTATAAAAAAACTACAAATCAATTTAAGGTTTCAGGGTGAAGCTTAGTCTTTAAAAGTTGAATCTTTGAATCAAAGTCAGAAGAAAGGGTAGGGGGTTGATTGGTTTCATGGGTGATTTGAATTCGACAAGCACCAGAGAGTGAAGAAAGAGAGGATTTTGAACAAACCCAGTTGGGGATTTTCTTTGAAAGCTTTAAAGTTGAGAGCTTTATCGCCATTGAAGTTTCTCAGTCGTAATGTTCAATACAAATTTGAATTCCGATTCAAATTGGCATTGTGACTGCCAAGACTTTCCATAAGATCCAATTCTAAATTGGATTATAAGTACTAATTAGTATTATATTAAGAAATACTAATCCCATTCTCAATGGGTTTGAAGTGTTACATGGGAAAAATTTGATTATAAAAAATGAGTCTCATCTCTGTATTTTTTGAGAAGAAGAAGAAATGAAAAAGAGGAAGAAAGGGAAGGGGAAAAACGGTGTTGGTTTTAGGAATTAGGGGGATAGAGAAACGTGAGATATATAGACACCTTTAATTAAGGAGTAAAAAACTGTCCATTAATTATACCCCTAAATTAATTATGGTATAGAATTGGTAATTTGGTATACTAAGTGTAATTAAATCAAACCTTAAACATTGAGGGTAATAAGGTTTCCTATGTGGCATAAGAATATAAAAATTCCGTTTAAAAACCCCACTTTCCTAAAACCTAGACCTAGACTAACCCATTCCCATCCGACTTCACTCTTTACTCATGCTGTTGCACAAACACACAATGAACACACACGAAAATTGACTCCCATTCAACAACGATTCTGTATTCAAATTGGATTTCCATATTGGAAATACCAAAACCACAAGAACCAAACAAAATAGAGGAGAAAACAAAAAGTAAAACAGGATGAAAGAGAGACATCTGCACTGTCTGAATCAGCTGTTAGTGTATTTCTATTTTTCTGGGTTCTAAATATCGATGTGGTTGAAGATTTGCTGCTGCTTTTATTCGGATCTGCTGCTGTTCTGTTTTGTTAAGTTCACTTCTCATCTGGCCTCTTATTTAGCATTTTGGATTTAATCTCTGCACAATCAGAGCTTTCCGCGTAATTCTTTTCAATTCGAAGTGTGAACTTCTTCAGGTATGTGGCATGAATGAATGTTGTAGTATAATTGCAATCAAAACTCCTCATGTCGTTATTTTTCCTTTCAAATAATTGTACGAATTGCTATAGAAATGGCTGATAGAAGTAATCTGCTAGTAATATTTTACTTTTCATGTGTGCTTGCATTTGAGTTTTTAATATTATTAGTTGTAGTTGGTTTTATGAGTTTAAGTCTTTACTTCAAATCTGTGTTAGCATGAGAATTCGGGTGTATTAATTAAATTACCATGATTATGTATATAATTGTGATTTCCATCATTAAAACCAAAGTATGTGTTCTCGCAACTTTGGCGAAAACAATCTTCTAATTAATATAGCTTTATAAATTGTGTACATGTTTACGTGACATAAATAAAGGTTAAAATAAACCCTCGTAGATATGCCTTTGGGAATGAATTTTTAAAATTATCGGAATTACGTACATGCTCGCGTGACGTGATTTTGATTTCTTCTGACAATAAAACAAAAAATACGCACTTGCGCAACTTTGGTTATCTCTTTAAATAAATTCAGTGTCGAGAATTATGTACACGTCCGCGTGACATGATTTTTGACACATCCCAATTTCCACGGGTTTACGCATACGTGACCCGTCTAAAAAAGAACTCCTTGAATACAAAAGAATAATAAAAGCGGTAAAGAATATAAAAAAATGCACATAGGTACAAAAGCAGTAATTAAACAATTTAGGCCAAGTTTAATCATTAAGTGACCGTGCTAGAACAACGGAACTCGGGAGTGCCTAACACTTTCTCCCGGGTTAACAGAATTTCTTACCCGGATTTCTGGTTCGCAGACAATTTAACAGAGTCAAAATTCTTCGATTTTGGGATTTCTAATAAATAAATGGTGTCCCGAAATATCGTAAAAAATTCGGGTGGCGACTCTGAATAAAATAAATCCCAAAAATCGAATAATGTCATTTAAAGTGGAAAAA
>ML295059.1:0-35723 GCA_005239495.1 Nicotiana undulata | reverse complement strand
TTCTTTTCAAACTTGCAGATAAGCTTTCAAAATCACTCTTTGTAATAATGAGTATTTTTCCCTGTTTTTCCATATTTTTATTAAATTATTTTCCTGTTTATTTTAATATTTAATATTTAAATAATTCATAAATTATGATATAAATAATTTTAAAAATATTTCAAGCCTGGTATGTCATTTTTAATCATTTTTATCCGTTAGGATTCAATTATTTCATAAATTAGCCACTTGGGTCTCATTTAATTTCAATTACAGTTATTTTTTTGCAATCATAGCCTAATTGTATACTTTATGCTATTAAATTCAGAAATTATTGATTTTTTTTATATATGTGATATTATTTAATTACCTTAATTTCATTTATTTGACCTCAATTTCATCTTTTATATAATTATTAGATATTTCATTAATTTTACTTATTTTTTGGGTTATTTAACTAATAGCCATTTTCTATTTCAATTATAACCCCCCCAATTAAACCCAATTAACCCAACCCCAAATCAAATTCGCCCCAGCCCAAGTCCTAAACTAACCCGACCCAACCCCATGCATGATCTGAGTCGTTGATCATATGAGATCAACGGCCCAGATCTAACTTGCCTTAATTAATTCCAACTACCCCCCTCCCAACCCCTCATTTTCCAAGACTCCTTCGTCTCTTTATCTCCCGCGTCTCTCTCTCTCTAAGTCTCTAGAGACTTCTGTCTATCTGTCTGCGATGAAGCCCCTCCGCCTTCCTCCGGCCATCTCCGACCACCATCCTTTCGATCACCAGCCTCCATGACGCCTCCTTTCTCCGGTTCATTTCATCTCTGAAGCCTTCAATGGCTTCGACCATGCCAAATAACTACTGGGGTTCCTGCTTGGGTTGTTTCCGGCCTTCTCCGGTAGGGTCTTGACACGGCTATGCCAGAACCACCATGACCTTTGAGTTTCACGGCAGGTTCTCCTATCTTCTATGGTTTCTTATGAAAGCCTAAATTTTGGCCTAAACCTCTTGAATCTCTGTTTTTTTAGCAATTTTAAATTTATTCCTTTATGTTTTACACTATTCTCTACTCGATCTTTAAGATCCATCAGCCTTAAAACGTTTTGCTTACTTTTTAAGATTAGGGTTTCTCTGCGTCTTCCACACTTGTTTTAAACTGATTTCTTCCTTATGTTTAAACTTTTCCTTTGCATATCTCTACTGATTCTACGCTCTTACTGCTTCTTAACTTGCCTATGTCAAAAGGCCCTAATGTTTAGACTTCTATGTTTGTTTCTTCATGTTGTCTTGACTACTTGATTCTTGCTAAGTTTTCTGTGATTATCATGGGTTGTTACTGAGTTTTTAGCCTACTTGCCTCACCTCTGTGTGACTATATGTTTGTTCATCTCTTGCCTCTTTGTCAATGTTGCTAAGCATGCTTGTTTGCTATGATTGTTAGCCTTGCTTATTTATATGTTGAAGTATGATGTTATAACTCTCTCTTGACTGATTCTAATCTCCTTGCTCGATGGCGTGATGGTTTAAAGGTTTCTTTAAAACCCTAAAATGCTACTCGGTTGTTTAAATTGATTGATCTTGTTGAATCATTCCTTAATTGGAGTTTCTGAACTTGGTCTTAATTGTTTACCCTATTGCTTAATAGACCATGATTCTTTCCTTGTTGATCCTTGACTGATTTTTACTTTTCCTTATGTAATTATGTGTTTTACCGTTTGAATTTGAATCCCTTGACTTAAGGGAGTGATTGTCTTGGTTAACAGATCTTGATTATTTCCTTATTTACCTTATATGGCTATGTGCTTTAACCGTTTGAATCTTAAATCCCATAATTTAAGGGAACCGTGTATTTTTCACATTAATTTGATTCTGCCTTCTCTTATTACCATGTATTTGTGATTCTTACCTTATTTGATCACCTGTTTTCAACTATAAGTACTCATGCTCTTTCATTAAACAAAGAACGAAAAATAACATTGTTCTAAGCTTCTCACACACACACAGACTTGTGTTAAGAACTTACCCTCTCTTACAAAACTCTTTGCTCTACTTCTGCTCTTTTTGCGCTTGGTTACTATTAGCCGGCCATAAGCCAAGGCTAACCATTTTGCTCATTTTGCTCTTTCATTCTGCTTACTTTTTCTCACCCGTATGTTCTAATTAAATTCCAAGTCTATAACCAATGTGTTTCTTATTGCTTTAGTTTGTCATATTCCTAATTGTCTTCTACTTGTGCTTCTATTGTTCAACTTGCAATTAAGTCTCTTGTTTAGCTTTCAATACTTACCATGCTTCATCTCTTTAAGATTTACATGCTAATGCTTCTAGGATTGTTGTTTATTCTTGATTTGTACCTGTTATGCCTGTATCATGTTACTGTCTATTGTCATGTTTAAACTTGGCCATTTCCTGATTCCATGAACCCCTCTGATTCATGCAACTATGTTTAACCAAGTTTTACTAAATCTATGCATCTCTTCTTGATTACTGTGTGGCTTATATATCCCCTGAATTTCTCTGATTTGTGCAATTATGTTTAAACAAGTTTTATTGAATCTATGCATCTTCTCTTGCCTATTATGTGACCTATTTGTTCACAATCCCCATTGTCTTCGTATTGCTAGACTTGTTCTGATATGTTCTTCTCAGATACTACTACTGTTTTCAAAAGCTATTTTGTTAAAATAAACCTTCAGTTTGTAAGCTCTTCCAACTGGATCATGTCTTTCAAAAACTCTTTTT
Organism: Nicotiana undulata; assembly: GCA_005239495.1. Taxonomy (NCBI): domain Eukaryota; kingdom Viridiplantae; phylum Streptophyta; class Magnoliopsida; order Solanales; family Solanaceae; genus Nicotiana; species Nicotiana undulata. The sequence goes on along the minus strand of ML295059.1, from coordinate 32,992 downwards.
CTCTTTTAAATACACTCCTGGCACTTCTCACTACTCCTAGAAACTTAGGTTCTACCTCCTCAGTGTAAGCATTGCTTAGGGAATCTTGATTTCCCTCTGAACTTTGACACACTGAGGCTGGTAATTCCACACTGCACATGCTTCAAATTGTGGCAACTATGTCTGGGTGCTGCTATTGGCCAGGGACTCACGAGGTTCTTAGGGAGCTTTGCCGCACCCGGACCATGAAAGGCTGTGAAACTCGAAAGGATTGAGGTTGGGAGATATGGGCCGGATTGAAAGCTCCTTATAGAATTAGCTTCTTATTTTCCTTTAAGTGATGTAATTTATTATTCTTGGTTTGTAATAATTTGTAAATGAATAATTGGGGCTGGATAGTGGATATGGGAAGGGGTTATGCATGTTTAGTATAGTAACGGGTAGAAATCGTTACTATAGGATTTATTTTCCTATGTGTGCAATAGTATCCTGTTTAGGACATGCATATCATGCAATAAAAATCATGTTTAGATTCTTTATTTCAGCATGTCTATTATGTTCCTGTCATTCTATAAGCCCTGTTCACAGTTAATAACTCCAACAAGTGGTATAATGTACGACTACTGCATCTTCATAAGCATTGCATGTAGAAAACCTGCCTATAGGATTTTTACTTTTGTGCATTAGATATCTTGCTATTTAGAACCTCATATTGGTTTTGAATTACAGTTGTTGAACACCTAATCAACATGCTTAGCCTCATTAAAATGTGGTCAATTGGTTGAAACGATCTGCAAATATAGCATCACCTCTCTTAAAATTGGAACTGAAGTCTGCATGTTCACCTTTAAACAAATAAGCAATGTATACGAACGCCTAGGCAAAATTTAGGCCTAATACATTATTAAAACCGAAACCTAATCGTGCTTCACTTAGCTGGTATTAAAACCAATCAGTCCCTTTTTGAAGTTCTTAAACTTTGATGCTTTTCGTTCCTGTTTTTATCTCTTTCTGAAGTTCACCTTATCTCCTTAAAACTCCTACTCTATTGTTTTCAAACACTGATTCTGGAAATCATGCATTCATTTCCTCTTTAACTAAGTTATGAGATTACTGCTCTATGTGTTTTCGAATTACTGGGTTTCAGAGGCAGTTTTCACTCTTTAAAAAATTATTCCGTTCAATTGAATACCTGCTCTATATTTTAAAGCTACTATTTTCTGAAAACGTTTACTTACTCTCGTTTTACTAAAGTCTTCCTTAAACTACTGACTCCTATTCTGCTTTAAACTACTAGATCTTCCAAAAGCCACTTGCCCCTTTGAATCACTCTGTCATTCTAATTCATGCTTTACTGAAATTTTCTAAAAGTTCTTCATTTGCTTTACTGAAGACTTCATTGAAATGCCGTGCATTTTTCTGTTACTTGCTGGAATCTAAAATCAATCACTCTTCTTTTTAAACTACTATGTTTCAAACTGAACTTCCTGCTTTATTACTGAGTTTTCAAAAGGCATTCCCTTTTCTAAACTGCTGAATCCATACTGATTTCAACTAAAAAACTCCTGTTTTAAATCCTGACTTTGAGACCTTGATTGTGTTTGAGACGTGCTATTTACGTGTTTACTTGTGGAGGGATCTGTGAGCCCCGTATTTTCCCTTATGTGTTTCCCCTTATCTGTAGTCCTATTTGTTTTACATGTCGCTTAGAATTTTATCCCTGTAAACCTAGGGGTTCAGCCTAGTACTCACCTTGTAGGATTAGTAGTCCTAAATGCCCTCCAGAACTTATAGAATGGGACGGGTAATAGCACGCAATAAGCTTCGTGACCGACACACGCATTTTAAAATACCTTAACGGGGCGGGAAGGGTAGAATATGGATATGATGACCAGTGCGCTAATACCACGTGTAGCCCCTCTTCGAGGCGTGACATACCGGGTATTGCATTGATGTGATCCATATTACTTTAAACCTAGGACAGTTCTTTTCAAATGTTTATTCTAATTTTTCCCAAAACCTTTAAAGATTTTCATACTTGTTTGAAATCCCCTCTTACATGAATCTTACTTGCTACTTGTTCACCGTCCAAATTCACAAAATGTTTTGGCTGGGACCCACAGTTGTGGATCTTGAGGGGTGCCTAACACCTTCCCCTTGGGATAACTTCAAGCCCTTACCCAATCTATGGTAATGCAGACTAGTTCATGAGTTATTTACTCTAGGTTCCTTAACGCACCATAAAATCGTTAGGTGGCGACTCTTCCTTTAAGGAGTTATCCAAAATATCATAAACCCGATCTCTCTGTACCTAACCCGTGTGGAGGCAAAAGGGGGCGCGACATACCATTTGAGGTTGGAGTAGTGCCACCGACCACGACACCTATTCCATTTGAAGTAAGGGTAACCATGCCACTCACAGTGACAATATCCACCACTCTGTCTTTTGACACTAAGGTTGTGCCCTGGGATTACGTAGCCGAAGATAGAAGGAAAGGAAAGATCAAGATAGAAGAAGCTGGCGCTGAACAGGGGATGACTAGGACCGGAAGGGTCTACACTCCCGAACTCTTGGGAGAGTCCATCAAGCAGGCTTCTAATAGGCCTCCCGTCATTGAGAAAGGCCCGGATGACCTCTGGAGGAAGGTGCAAGCTAGGGAGTACTCAGTCATAGATCATCTTAACAAGACTCCGGCCCAGATCTCTATCTTATCATTGCTGCAGAATTAGGAAGCGCACATGAGTGCTCTAATGAAAGTGTTGAATGAACCTTATGTTCCTAAAAACATCACAAGCGGAGAGATGGATAACATGGTAGGAAAGGTATTAGAAAGTCACCAGATTACCTTCCACGAGGATGAATTGCCACCTGAAGGTTTGAGTCACAACATGGCACTACACATTACTATGAAATGTGAAGATTACTTCATTACCAGGGTTCTGATCGATGGAGGGTCCATCATTGACATTTTCCCATTGACAACACTAAAGATGTTGGTCAAGGGACTATACGAAATACGAGAGGGATCTATGAATGTGAAGGCGTTTGACAGGTTTCAGAGGTACACCATTGGAGAAATCACTCTTTGTCTGCAAATGGGACCTACATGGTTTGAGGTCAAATTCCAGGTGTTAGATATATCCGCGTCATCTAATCTGTTATCAGGACATCCATGGATACATGCCGCCGGAGCTGTGGCATCGACTCTACATCAGGCGGAAAAATTTGAGCGGAACCATCAGGAGGTAATTATCCATGGAGATGGGAGCAACCCCATCTACAACCGCCAGACTATCCCGGTAGTTGAGGGTAGAAGAAGGCTGGGTGGAGAAACTTACCACCATATTGAGCGGGTCAATGCAATCGATAAAGATCAATGGTGGGATAGCAAGATAGCCATCATAATGAATGCATAATGAATTAGAGTGGATATGAACCTGGCAAGGGTCTCGGCAAGAATTTTCAGGGCATTTCAAAGTCGATACAGCTGAAACGTCACAGCACTACTTTCGGCCTAGGATATAAGTACACTTGGAAAGAATACAGAAGCTGGTCGCCACCATGGTATGGTCCTTACTATCCATTGGAACATCCCATACCGCACTTGGAACAGACTTTCCAGCAAGCCGACATCATATGGGGATCAGAAGAGGAGGAAGCATTAGCAGCCTTAAGGAACTTATTCCTGGAGGACGAGAATATAGACTGTTGTGTTATTGTCGAGGAGGAGGAAGGCCCTATCATCCAAGTTGTGAGCAAGGGATCATTCCTCAAATTGGACTGTCAGACCATCCAGGGCCCGACGAGTCCCCGGGTAGCAAGCTCTTATTTCCCTAGGTAGCAAGGCTGAACAAACGCTGTTTATTTTGTTTGCTAATGATTTCCTTCTTGCATTTCTGTTTTAAATAAAATCTCCAGTATTCCAAAAATGTTTGTTTAAATTATTGAAAATCCCTTTATGTTTCAATGAATCAATATTTATTATTATCATTTTTCTCTCATACTTTTATCTACACAGCATTACCATTTCCTTTCTTGATGAACCAATGACTATGACATGCAATGAGACAATGCAACAAAAGGATAGTGATTAGGAAGAAGAAGATATCATACCTAAGGAAATCGTCAAAGAAGTAGAGGACTTCGAGAACAAGCCTAAGTCCAATCTGGACGAAACTGAGGTAATCAACTTGGGAGATTCAGAGAATGTTAAGGAAACTCACATCAGCATCCACTTGTCACCGTCGGGAAAAGAAGAGTACACACAATTCTTGAAGGAATATAAGGACATATTTGCATGGTCATACGATGATATGACTGGACTAAGTACATCTATCATGGATCATAAGTTTCCCACCAACCCAATTTGCTCTCCAGTGAAGCAGAAGCTCCGGAAGTTCAAGCCCTATATGAGTTGAAAATCAAGGAGGAAGTCACTAAACAAATCAACACCAAAGTCCTCAGGGTGGTTGAATACCCAACCTGGTTAGCCAACATCGTTCCAATACCGAAGAATGATGGAAATGTCAGGGTTTGTGTCGATTATCGGGATCTCAACCGAGCCAGTCCAAAGGATGATTTTCCCCTTCCAAACATACACATCCTAATTGACAACTGTGCCAAACATGAACTCCAGTCATTCATGGATTGTTTCGCTGGTTATCATTAGATCTGGATGGACGAAGAGGACGCTGAGAAAACAACTTTCATTACACCATGGGGAGTGTATTGTTATAAAATGATGCCATTCAGCCTAAAGAATGATGGGCCCACTTACATGAGGGCTATGACTACTATCTTCCATGACATGATACATAAGGAGATCGAGGTGTATGTGGACGACATCATCATCAAGTCTAAGAAATCTACCGACCATATAGCTGATTTAAGAAAGTTTTTCAACAGATTACGGAAATACAATTTGAAACTAAACCCCGCGAAGTGTGCATTCGAGGTTCCTGCTGGAAATTGCTTGGATTCATCGTCAGCCGCCGAGGGATAGAACTAGATCTATCAAAAGTCAAGGCCATACAGGAGCTACCACCACCAAAGAATAAGAGGGATGTAATACTTTTTCTGGGACAGCTAAATTACATCAGCCGGTTCATAGCCCAGTCCATAGTCATATGTGAACCAGTCTTCAAAATGTTAAAGAAAGACGCTGCAACCAAATGGACCGAGGATTTTCAAAAAGCCTTCGATAGAATCAAGGAGTGCCTATCTACGCCACTAGTTTTGGTCCCGCCAGAGCCAGGTAGACCCTTGTTACTCTACCTTGCGGTACTATATGGAGCTTTCGGCTGCATTCTGGGCAACACAACGAGACAAGAAGAAAAGAACATGCTATCTATTATCTGAGTAAGAAGTTCATTCCATATGAGGCACGGTATTCTCTGCTGAAACGTACATGTTGCGCTCTAACCTGGGTAGCTCAGAAGCCGAGACATTACTTCTGTGCCTACACAACATACCTCATATAAAGGATGGATCCCTTGAAGTATATCTTTCAGAAGCCCATGCCCACTAGCAAGTTGGCTAAGTGGCAAATCCTGCTGAATGAGTTCAACATCGTCTATGTGACTCAAAAAGTGGTCAAGGGACAGGGATTGGCAGATCATCTTGCTGAAAATCATGTGGGAGGAGAATACGAACCCTTGAAAACGTATTTTACCGATAAAGAAGTGCTATTCATAGGAGAAGACATTGCTGAATCCTATGATGGCTGGAGAATGTTCTTTGTCAGAGCAACAAATTTCAAAGGTGATGTTTTATACTTCAATACCACACAAGAGGGGGAGGGTGATTTGTGTGGTGTCCGATTTTCGAGTGCAGTCTCAATAGAAGAACCTGGTTCTTCTTGGTGTTCCAACTTCTACTGATGCGGAATAATAAATGCAGTAAAGTAAAAACACAAAGATTTTTCCGTGGAAAACACCTGGCTCAAAAGGTGAAAAAAACCACGACCTACTACTTAGTAGGAGTTTTCCCAAACTCTTCACTACAACTCTGAGCCAAACAACATTTACAAAATAAACTCTTTTGTAAGCCTAGGACTAACTCTAATCCCATTGTAGCAAACTAGGCTCTAGCTAATTGCGACAAGCTTCAAGTTAACTCTAACTTGAACAATGTGTACCTATTACAATTGATTCTAATAAAGCTGAAAGATACAATATTAAATCACCTACTACAACCAACTAGACTCGAAAGACAAACAGATGGAACTGGTTCTTCTAGCTGGTCAGTAGCCTTTGTGTCGCACAAGGATTCTGCTTGCAAAATAACTCTAGGAATTTGGCTTTCAATTCTTGTTTCACTTATGCCTTTGTGCGATGAGAATTCGGCAGGAATGCTTCAACATTATATAGCGCCAGTAGTTGAGATGTTCTTGTTTAGTTCTAATGCAACTCTTCTTTGGTAGAAGAGTTTGTGTTTATCTCAACTTCTTCCCTTTGTTACTGTCCTTGCTGAACTCAAACTCTAACCTCTTATCAATTTGACACCTTTTTGCATTAGGATATAACCTCTTGGTTCATGGATAATTCACAATCACGTTTATCTCCTGTACATAGATGGTTCTTGTGCCAATGGAACTGTTCAAGTATGTTTGCCCTGATAGACCTGGTTCAACTGGGTAGACATTTGTCAATCTTCAAAACCATGCAGTGACTTGGGTCAACAAATTCCCCCCTTTTTGATGATAACAAACTCTGTGCTTAACCCTGTATACACTTCAAACACTTTGTATGATTTTATATTTTTATCATAGAGAGACCAGGTTCATTAGGTTATAAATATCACAACAGTTTGAAATTTGAAAAGCACATTTCTTCCCCCTTTTGGCATCATCGAAATGTTGCAAAATGATAAACTTACCAGAGTTGGTTAACAATTACTCGTGGCCATTAAGGCAACTGCAGGTGCAAACATGATTTAATCATGAAAAGAAACCAATAAATGTAAGCTATGTAAGAAATTGAGACAAAGTCAATAACTAACAGAAGCAGAATTTGTTTATTAGTCAGTAATCAAACACCATACACAAAAAGAACTACAAAAGTCATAACCATGACCAAAACATAAAACAAAACAGAACAAATCCTGAACATCCTAAGGTTGGGTAGGGGAAGATGAGGTTGGGTTCTTGGCTTGAAGGAGAGAAAGCATTTGTTGAAGAACACCTTCATTTTTCTCCTTCTCCTTTGCTAGTTCAACTCTGAGAGCATCCTGCTCAGCTTCCACCTCATGAAGGCGATATTTCAATCTAAGGCTATCCGCATCCTTTATCTCTCCTTCCTGCACCAATGAACTGACTTTGCTATTGACTGGCTGCTTCCTAGATGAACCAGGTTCATCCTCGGGAACATTGACAAGATAATCCCATGTCAGAAAATTTTTCTTCCCAAAATAATCCTTAGCATTAGCCATCTCAACTTTCTTCACAAGAACCTTAAAGTGGGCAAGCACAGCCGTCAGAATAAAGCCATAAGGAATAGCATGTGTTTTTGTTCCATTTACAACTCTGTCCAAGAGCTGAATGATTAAAGCTGGCCAGTTAACCTGCTTACCCCTATACAAGCATTCCATAAGCGTTAAGTCCATATAGCTTGCGATGTGCCTTCTCTCTTGTCTTGGCAGCAGGAATTTGATCACAAATTCAAAGAACATCTTGTTCTGGGGCTTCATTACACTTTTGAACAGTGGCCTGGGCTCAGGTTCCTCCTCATTTTCACACAAGAATCTGGTGATGTTGAGAGCTGAGGCCATTCCATCAAAACTAGGCCATCTTTGCCTAGTGTAATCATCATAGCCCTCAGCAGGTATATTCAGAATCTCTCCCAGTTACTTTGCATCAAAAGTGATTTGAATTCCTTTGACTGTGAAGGTCACTCTGCCATTCTTGACACTTGCATTGGCCATAAACTCCACCAGTTCGTTCCTTTCCAGCCTTCCCTCAAGGTGAAGAATCATGTTCTTCCACCCTTGTGCATCCAGCGCATCCACCAAAAAGATCATTCCGGATTCTTCCAGATCTTTCACCAACTTTCCCTTAAGAATTGTACGCTTGCAAAACAAGGTGAGTTTGTCAGATTGCTCACCAGACATCTCCTCCTCTCCTCCACTCCATTCTTTTTCTTCTTCGTCTTCAACAACCTTTACTTTCTTGACTTTAGACCTAGTCTTTTTTGCTGTGGTTGAGGGTGTGGCAGACACATCAGCTGACTTCTTGGAAGAAGCCTTAGCCTTCTTGGGTTTAGGTGTCTCTACCACAACTAGAGCAGGATGCTCCTCATGATGGACCAGGTCCATCGTATCATCATCAACAATAACAGCATCAATAGGCTCTCCTACATTCGCCTTTCCATTTGAAGCTTTCTTTTTCTTGCTCTCTCAGAGCCCTTTCTAACTCTTCTTCACCTTGTTGAACAGCACTTCGTGTAGCACAAACCTTTGGGGAAGGAGCATCAACAAATACAAAAGCTTTCCTTTTCTTTGGAGGAACTAGGGTAGTGACTTTCTTGAACGTTTGAGTTCTCTTCTTTTTGGGGTTATAAGACTCCCCCAGCTTCCTCAGCATCTCAGCCAGTGTTTCCTCGATAGATGAACCAGGTTCATCTGCTAATTTTTGTAAGCTCTCTAGACATGCTGCTGCTTCCTCAGCAACACGTCCCCCTAAATTTGTGACACCCTCTTCAACAATCTCAGGAACGGGACCACAAATAGCCAAAGTGGTACCCTCCTCCCCAGATCCCCTTACAAAACCTCCTTCTCCCTCTCTCTCAAGAATTTTATCTTTCCCCAATTTTCTCTACCTATCCAGCACTTCAACATCAACAACTAACCTAACCAACACAAACCTATTTTCAGTAGTAGTAGTTTCAGAATCAACTTCAAGATTACCTTGCTCAGAACTGGATGAACCTGGTGCTTCATCCTCATTAGCGGATTTGAAGGATTCACTTGAAGATTCAGACTCAGGAACCTCGCTAACTTTAAGAATTTCCTCCAAGAATTTTGCACGAGAGCCAGAAGCAATAGATTTTCTGGCAAGAACGTTCACTCTTCGTGCCCTGGGGANGGGAGGGTTGTAGATCTGGATGGTGAATGTCAACTGTACACTGAGGGAGAATTAGAACTAGAATCACCGTCCTCATAATCGTGGGCGTAGAAGGAAGATGAAACAGGGGGTGGTGAAGACATTGCTATGAATAATTTTTGGAAGAGAAGAGAGTTGATCAGCTTTGGTTTGAGAAGAATGATGAACATGGTTCGACTTGTTATGTTATTAAGAGGGAAGTAATGATTGCCCTTTTATAAGATGTGGCTATGAATTATACAACGGTCAGACTTAGTAATCAAGTGGAAGTCTAAACGCTGTAGGACTGTCATTGATTAGACGGTTAGGAATCCCCTAAATCTAGGCTAATTAAGTAGCGATGGGAATTCTTGGAACGGGTTCATTTTGGGATAAGTAAAAAGAATTTGAAATGAACCAAATATAGATAGAGTCATGCTCGTGTGTGACTGTAATTAATTCAATAAATGTATAAAGATGAGCACGTACCTTGTCTATCAGATGAACCAGCAGCGATGAACCAGGTTCATCGTGTTAGAGTATTTAGATATGCCTCAATTTACAAAGATAGAAAAACATCATTAGCAACCAGGGAATCATATTAATACATGGAAAGAGAGTATGGCAGTAAAGTCATGATACTGAGCAATGATTAGTCTGGTTGATTATCTATGTTAGTGTTTCTAGCCAAAAAAATAATTTTTTTCATTTTTCAATTTTTTTTTTCATTTTTTTTCTAATTAGGTGATCATCCCTAATTCAAGCCGGTTTCTCTCAAAATGCTCCCTACTCAGTGCTTAGTTCTCTTATGATGAACCGGGTTCTTGGTCATACTAATTGCACCATTGTTATCACAGAAAATAGGAATGCATCCCACATCTATACCAAAGTCCATGAGTTGTTGCTTGATCCACAGCAACTGAGCACAGCATGAGGCTGCAGCCACATACTCAGCCTCAGTAGTAGACAAAGCTACTGAATTTGTTTCTTGGTGGCCCAAGACACAAGGCAGGAGCCCAAAAATTGAGCCATGCCTGAAGTACTTTTCCTGTCAACCAAGAAACCTGCATAATCACCATCAGCATATCCTTCAAGGTCAAAATTACTACCTTTAGGATACCAAAGGCACAAATCAGTGGTGCCTTTCAAATATCTCAAAATGCTCTTCACTACAGTTAGGTGAGACTCATTTGGATTTGCCTGAAACCTAGCCCATAGTCCTACACTGAACACAATATCAGGTCTACTGGCAGTGAGATATAATAGAGACCCAATCATCCCTCTGTATAGCTTCTGATCAACGGAGAACCAGGTTCATCCACATCAAATTTTGTAGCTGTGGCTATGGGGGTGTCTATTTCCTTTGAGTTTTCCATTTTAAATTTCTTGAGAAATTCTTTCACATACTTTTGTTGATGGATCATTGTTCCATTTGAGTTTTGCTTGATTTGCAAGCCTAAGAAGAAGTTTAGCTCACTCATCATACTCATCTCAAACTCACTCCCCCTAAGTATAGCAACCCCATAAGTATAGCAAATTCCTTACTCAATTTTTCAGAAGTCGCCCCAAATATAATATCATCCGCATATATTTGCACAGCCAGGAGTTTTTTACCCTTTTCCTTTAAGAAGAAGGTGATATCAATTTTGCCTCGTTTGTACCCATGTTCTAGCAATAGTTTTGATAGCCGCTCATACCATGCTCTAGGTGCTTGTTTGAGACCATAAAGAGCCTTGTCAAGTTTGTATACGTGATTAGGTGACTCCTTGCTTTCAAAACCTGGAGGCTGTTTGACAAATACATCTTCCTTCAGATATCCATTGAGAAAGGCACTCTTAACATCCATCTGATGGAGAGTGAATTCCATGAGTGCATCAAATGCTATAAGAAGTCTGATTGCCTCCAGTCTTGCCATAGGGGCAAAGGTCTCATCATAGTAAATTCCCTCTTCTTAACTGTATCCTTGAACAACCAGTCTAGCCTTGTTTCTTGTAACAGTTCCATCCTCATCGAGCTTGTTCCTGAAGACCCACTTTGTGCCAATCACTGATCTTTCTAGTGGTCTGGGTACTAAGTGCCATACTTGACTTCTTTCAAATTGATTCAGCTCTTCTTGTATGGCATTTACCCAGTCAGCATCCTGTAGGGCTTCACTAATGTTTTTTGGTTCAATCAAGGATAGAAAGGCATCAAACGCACACAAGTTTTTCAAGGAGGATCTTGTTTTGATTCCAGATGTCAAATCTGTTATGATGTTCTCAAGAGGGTGAGAACTATGGTATCTGTGTGGTTTGAGCACCAACTGTTCACTTCTAAATAGTTCCATGATGTCTTGTTGTTGTGGAACAGGATCAGGGCCAGGGTGCACATGTTAAGTTCCCCCTGTCATGTTGCTTGGGGTAGTTGGACTTGGTCTATCACCTGTTCCATCTTCCATATTTGCTTCAATGTGTTCACTGCTTCTCACCAGTCCAAGCTCCTCGTCTTCTGGTTCCTTTCCAACCCCAATAATTTCACCTTTCTTTCCATTTTCATAGGAGATATTTCCTCATTTGAGGCTTTCAAGTGAAAGGAATTGTTCCTTGTTCCCTGTCATATGCTTTGAGCAGCCACTATCCAAATACCAAATTTGGCTGCTTCCTCTCACTGGAACTNGCCAGTTTTTCTTTTTAACAAAACTCTCATTTCTTCGACTGACCTGCTCTTTTGCAGTACACCCAATTTTGTAGTGGCCAGTCTTACCACAATGGGTGCAGATTTTATTCTCAGGAAGAGTGAGATACTTGTTTTTGAATCCCACTTGGGCAATTGACTCCCAAAGCCAAGTCCTTTCCGGTTGCTACTATGATTCTCTTGAAGCCATGTAAAGGCATCAAAGGATTTATTCCATTTACCAGTTCGATCTAATTCATGTTTGACTTTGCCAAGTTCTTCTTTAAGTGTTCTTATCTGTTCATCCTTGGCATACATCTTATCTTTTAGTTTTCCCATATTTTCTTCTAACATGATATGAGAATGATCAACAACCTTTTTACTGGATCCTAGCTTCAGTTTTAAGTTTTCAGATTTTAGTTCTAAAATCTCAGTTTCAAGTGGATGAACCTTTTTTTTTATAGCAAATTATACTACTAGGCTAGGTGCCTAGTAGCGATTTTATTAATAATAAAACGAAAATAATAACAAGTATGTTGTCCTATTACACATAGGACTATAAAAAGAAACCTAGAGGCTATTATCAAATTGAGCTTGTGAGGCCCAATAGTGATATTACAATCTGGTAGCCTACTAAAAAAAGAATTTAGAGCCAACTAAGTCTAGTCTTACAAGAAATAGTTCCTTGAATATGCTGCTGGCCATCTATGTAAATTGTGCCTCTTTGTTGTATTTTACTCTTAGCCCCTTTTAATTTGAACTTAATTTTGCATGCATAGCCACTCCACTTAATTCCCTTACAAGACTTCCACACGACAGTGTTTTTTTTCCAGATTCACTTACTCTGATTTCCAGGTTCATACATTTTGCTTTTAGCATTGCACATTCTTTAGAAAGTTGATCCTTCTCTTTGGTTGTTTCTTCAGAATCATCCATGAAATCAAGTAGCAACTCAGAGAGTTTTTCTTTAGATAGGAACTTTATTTTATTTTAAATATGGGAGATACTTACCTCTGGTTCTTCATGTGATTCCTCATTAGATTCTCCAATTACCATGAGCGCCTGATCTTCAGTCTCACCATCTTCTGATTCTTCATCTGAACTTTCCCCCCCAAGAAGCAACTATAACTTTTGTTGTGGTTTTCTTGGGTTGGACCAGTTCCTTCTTCCTGTTCCTTCTTTCATATCTATCCTTTTTCCATTCCACTTCCCACTGAGGACAGTTCTTTATAAGTTGGTAAGTCTTTCCACACTTGTAACATCCCTCGCTGGTTGGTGATCTTTTAGACGTCAATACCACACAAGAATAAAGGTTAAATGTGTGGTACCCAATTTTTCTAGTGTTGTCTCACAAGAAGAACCTGGTTCTTCTTTGTGTTCCAACTTCTACCGGTGCAGAATAATAAAAGCAGTAAAGTAAAAACACAAAGATTTTTATGTGGAAAACACCTGGCTCAAAAGGTGAAAAAACCACGACCTACTCCTCAATAGGATTTGCTCAAACTCTTCACTAAAAACTCTGAGCCAAATGGACTTACAAAATAAACTCTTGTGCAATCCTAGGACTAACTCTAATCCCTTTGTATTACCTAGCCTCTAGCTAATTTCTACAAGCTTCAAGTTAACTCTAACTTGAACAATGTGTACCTATTATAATTGCTTCTATGAAAGATGATAAGATACAATATTGAAACACCTACTACAATCAACTAGACTCAATACATAAACGATAAAATTGGTTCTTCTATCTTATCTGTAGCCTTTGTATCGCACAGTAATTCTGCTCGCAAAACACTCTGGGAATTTTGCTTTCAGATCTTGATTCACTTCAAGACTTGTGCGTAAAGAATTCCAGCAGAAATACTTCGAATATTTATAGATTCAGTTGTTGAGTTTGTCGTACAGTTCTAGCCCAACTCTTCTAGGGTGAAATAGTTCGTATCAAATTCAACTTCTTTCCTTTGTTACTTTCCTTGCTGAATTCAACTTCTATCCTCTCATCAGTTTGCAACCTTTTCTCATTAGGAGACAATCTCTTGGTTCACTGATATTTCACAATCACAAATATTTCCTATGCATATACGGTTCATGTGCCAGATATTTAGTTCAAGAATGTGTGCTCTGATGGACCTGGTTCAACTGGTCAGCCATTTTCAATCTTCAAAATGATGCAGTGACTTGGGTCAACAAATTCCCCATTTTTGATGATGACAAACTCTGTGCTTAATCCTGTATACACTTCAAACACTTTGTACGATTTTAAGCATTAATCATAGAGAAACCAGGTTCATTAGGTTATAAATATCACTTTAAATTTTTTTTGAAAAAGTTCAGCACATATCTTCCCCCTTTTGGCATCATCAAAAAGTTGCAAAATGATACACTTACCAGATTTATTAATTATTACTCATGGACATTTGAGGCAACTGCAGATGCAAAACATGATTAATCAACAGAAGAAACCAATAAATGTAAGCTAAATAAGAAATTGAGACAAGTCAATAACTAAACAGCATATTCATTGATTAGGAACGATCATCAAACACCAGACAATTAAAAACAAAAACAATCAAAAACCATGAGCAAAAAATAGAGTAAAAAGACAACAGAAACAAGTCCAAAAAGACAAAAACAAGTCCCGAACTGGGCACTGAAGGGGTATTGGGTAGCTCTGGACAGCCTAAGGATGGGAAGGTGCAGAGGAGGTTGTGGTCTTGGATTGTAGAAGAGAAATCATCTGTTGAAGAACACCCTCGTTATTTTCCTTCTCTTTTGCCAATTCAGCCCTGAGAGCATCCCCCTCAGCTTCAACCACAATCACACGAGATTTTAAACGAAGGATCTCCATATCCTTGATCTCACTTTCCTGCACCAGAGTTCTTACTTTGCTATTGACAGGTTGCTTCCTAGATGAACCAGGTTCATCTGCAGGAACATTAACAATGTAATCACATGACAGTAAAGTCTCCTTCCCAAACTAATCCTTGGCAGTCGCCATTTCAGCCTTCTTCGCATGAACCCCAAAATGAGCAAGCATAGCTGTCAGAATAAATCTATATGGGATTGCATGTGCTTTGGTTCCATTCACAACTCTGTCCAAGAGTTGGATGATGAAAGCTGGTCAATTGATTTGATTTCCCCCTGTACAGACACTCCATGAAAGTCAGATCCATATAGTTGGCTATGTGCCTTATTTCTTGTCTGGGCAGCAGGAATTTGATGACAAACTCAAAGAACAACTTGTGCTCTGGCTTCATTTCACTTTTGTAGTTCATTGTCACTGAAGAATCTGGTGATGTTGATTGCTGAGGCCATCCCATCTAGACAAGGCCATCTCTGCCTTGTGTAGTCATCATAGCCCTCAGCTGGTATGTTCAGAATTTCACCCAGCTCTTTAACATCAAAGGAAACTTGAACTCCTTTGACCATAGAGGTGACCTTTTCGTCTTTGACAATGGCATTTCCCATGAATTCCACCAGTTCAACCCTTGCTAGCCTGCCTTCCACGTGAAGGACCATGTCCTTCCATCCCTGCACGTCCAGAGTGTCCTGTAGATATCTCATTCCAGGATCCTCTAGATCTTTGAACAACTTACCCTTCAAGATTGTTTGCTTGCCAAACATTATGATTCTTTCAATCTCCACATCATCTTCCTTCTCCTCTTCTCCACTCCAGTCTGCATCATCATCTTTCTCCACAACCTTCATTTTCTTTGCCTTGGACCTGGTCCTTTTGGCAGAGCTTGGGGTTGCGGCGGACACAGCAGCTGACTTCTTTGAAGAAGCCTTAGCCTTTTTGGGTTTTGGTGTCCCAACCACAACTGGAGCAATCCGCTCCTCTTGTTGTACCAGGTCCAACGTCTCCTCTTCAATAAAAATAGCTTCAACAGGCTCTCTAATCTTAGCTTTACCCTTTGCCGCCTTCTTTTTCTTGATCTCTTGCAGAGCCTTCTCCAACTTTTCTTATTCTTCTCTCACAGTATTATGAGTAGCACGCACCTTAGGGACAGGAGCATCAACAGAAACAATAGCTTTCCTCTTCTTTGGAGGAACTGGGGTAGATGCTTTCTTGGACTTCTAAGTCCTCCTTTTCTTGGGGTTATACGACTCCCCCAGTTTCTTTAGCCTTTCAGCCAATGTCTCGTCCCCAGATGAACCAGGTTCATCTGCTCCTTTCCTCAAGCTTTCTAGACCTACTGCGGCCTCCTCAACTACACTTCCCCCTAACTCTGTGACTTCATCTCCAACATTCTCAAGAATGAGACCACATATAGCCAGTGTGGTACCATCCTCCCTAGATCCCCTTACAACTCCATCTCCACCCTCTCTCTCAAGAATTTTTCTTTTTCCCTATTCTCTTTGCCTACTCGTCACTTCAACATCTACCACCAACCCAACCAGAACAAACATGTTCTCAGCATTAACAGATTCAGAGATAGCATCAAGATTACCTTGTTCAGAATTTGACGAACCAGGTGCTTCCTCCTCGCTGGCTGATTTAAACGATTCACTTGATGATTCAGCGTTGGGATCCTTATCAGCCAGTAGAATTTCTTCCAAGAATCTCGCTCTAGAACCAGAAGCAACTGTCTTTCTAGCAAGAATTTTTACACAGCGACCCTTGGGGGCTGGAGTAGGGTTTGGTGTGGGTTCAGGAATAGGTATGTTTTTAGGGGTTGATGAATTTTTTGGTGATTGAGAGCTGTATACAGATGGGGAGTTAGATTCATATTCAGAATTTCCTCCATCGTAATCACGATTAGGTGATGAAGTAGAAGAAGAAGCAGGTGGTGGTGAAGACATGATTGTGTGTTGTTAGGAAGAAAAGGCGAGTGGTCAGTTTTGGTTTGTGTAGAATGAGTTGAACTTGGTTTGACGGTTACTTTATGAAGAGAAGAGTAATGATGACCCTTTTATAAGATGTGGCTAGGGAGATTGCAACGGTAGAGTATTAACTCAAGTGGGAGTCTAATCGATATAGGACTGGCATTGATTAGACAGTTATTTCCCCCCTAAAACTAGGCTAACTAAGTGAGACGGGAATTCTTGAAATTGGTTCAATTTTGGGTAAGTACAAAGTATTTGAAGTTGAACCATAAGTGGATAGAGTCCTGCTCATGTATGACTGTACTTGATTTAATAAATGAATGGAGATGAGAACGTACCTCGTCAGTCAGATGAACCAGCATAGATGAACCAGGTTCATCCTGTTAAAATCTTTAATTTGCCTCAATTTACAAAGATAGAGAAACATCATTAGCAACTAGGGAATCATATTAATACATGGCAAAAGAGTATGTCAATAAAGACATGATACTGAGCAATGACTAATCTGATTAAGTACTTAGTTAGAATTTTCTAGCCAAATAATTTTTTTTCAATTTTTGTTCTTCGCTTAGGTGATCTTAATCATCCCTGATTCAAGCATGTTTCTCTCAAAATTCTCCATACTCAGTTCTTTGGTAAATATATCCGAAATTTGACGATCAGTAGCACAAAATTCGATCGAGATCATTCCCTTTTCATAGTTATCCTTTAGGAAATGGTGCCTAACATCTATGTGCTTATTTCTCTTGTGATGAACCGGGTTCTTCGTCATACTAATTGCACTAGTGTTATCACAGAAAATAGGAATGCAACCCACATCTATACCAAAGTCCATGAGTTATTTCTTGATCCATAGCAACTGGGCACAACATGAGGCTGCAACCACATATTCAGCCTCAGCAGTAGACAAGGCTACTGAATTTTGTTTCTTGGTGGACCAAGAGACAAGGCAAGAGCCCAAAAAGTGAGCCATGCCTGAAGTACTTTTCCTGTCAACCAGGAAACCTGCATAATCGGCATCAACATATCCTACAAGGTCTAAATTACTACCTTTAGGATACCAAAGGCACAAATCAGTGGTGCCTTTCAGATATCTCAAAATTCTTTTTACTGCAGTGAGGTGGGACTCCTTTGGATTTGCCTGAAACCTAGCACACAGTCCCACACTGAACACAATATCAGGTCTACTTGCAGTGAGATACAGTAGAGACCCAATCATTCCTTTGTATACCTTCTGATCAACGGATGAACCAGGTTCATCCACATCCAATTTAGTACCTGTGGCTATGGGGGTGTCTATTTCCTTTGAATCCTCAGTCTTGAACTTCTTGAGGAGTTCTTTCACATACTTTTGTTGATGAATCAATGTTCCACGTGGGTTTTTATTGAATTGCAAGCCTAAGAAGAAGTTTAGCTCACCCATCATACTCATTTCAAACTCACTCCCCATAAGTGTAGCAAATTCCTTACTCAGTTTTTCAGTAGTTGCTCCAAATATGATATCATCAACATATATTTGCACAATCAGAAGATCCTTCCCCTTTTCCTTTAGGAACAAAGTACCTCAATTTTGCCTCGTTTGTACCCATGTTCCAGCAGGAATTTTGACAATCGCTCATATCGTGCTCTAGGTGCTTGTTGAGACCATAAAGAGCCTTGTCAAGTTTATATACATGATCAGGTGACTCTTTGCTTTCAAACCTGGAGGCTGTTTGACAAATACATCTTTCTTCAAATAGCCATTGAGAAAGGCACTCTTAACATCCATATGATGGAGAGTGAATTCCATATGTGCAACAAATGCTATAAGAAGTCTGATTGCCTCCAGTCTTGCCACGGGAGCAAAGATCTCATCATAGTCGATTCCTTCTTCTTGACTATACCCTTGAACAACTAGTCTTGCCTTATTTCTTGTAACAGTTCCATCCTCATCGAGCTTGTTCCTGAAGACCCACTTCGTGCCAATCACTGATCTGTCTAGTGGCCTGGGTACCAAGTGCCATACTTGACTTCTTTCAAATTGATTCAGCTCCTCTTGCATGGCATTTACCCAATCAGCATCTTGTAGGGCTTCACCAATGTTCTTTGGTTCGATTAAGGATAGGAAGGCATCAAACGCACACAGATTTTTCAAGGAAGCTCTTGTTTTGATTCCGGATGACAAATCTGTTATGATGTTCTCAAGAGGGTGAGAACTCTGATATCTGTGTGGTTTGAGTACTAGTAGTTCACTTCTGGATAGTTCCATGTTGTTTTGTTGTTGTGGAACAGGATCAGGGCCAGGATTCACATGTTGAGTTCCCCCTGTCATGTTGCTTGGGGTAGTTGGACCTGGTCCATCACCTGTTCCATCTTCCATGGCTGCTTCAATGTGTTCACTGCTTCTCACCAGTCCAAGCTCCTCATCTTCTGGTTCCTGTCTCTCAGAAAGAGTGTTAGTTTCATCAAATACAACATGCACACTCTCCTCTACACACATAGTTCTTTTATTGTACACTTTATAGGCTTTACTATGTTATGAATATCCCAAGAATACTCCCTCGTCACTTCTGGGATCAAATTTACCTAAGGAATCTTTGCCATTATTGTGCACGTAGAATTTACATCCGAAAGCCCTAAGATGGGATATGTTGGGATTTCTTCCTTTAAGTAATTCATAGGGAGTTTTCTCTATCAGTGGCATGGTCATGCATCTATTGATTATATAGCAAGCATTGTTTATTGCTTCTGCCTAGAAGCTGTGTGGTAGTTTGCTAGAAAGAAGCATGGTTCTTGCCATGTCTTCAAGAGTTCTATTCTTTCTTTCCACAACCCCATTTTGCTGTGGTGTTCTAGGGGCAGAAACGTTGTGATTGATACCATGTTCACCACAGAACTCAACAAACTTAGCATTTTCAAATTCAGTACCGTGGTCAGATCTTATTGATGCTAGCTGATGTCCTAACTGATTTTGAGTTTTCTTAACAAATGTGATGAACATATCAAATGCTTCATCCTTAGATGCCAGAAATAAGGTCCACGTGAACCTTGAGTAATCATCAACTAACACCATCACATATTTCTTACCACCTCTGCTCAGAGTTCTCATTGGATCACACAGATCCAGATGAACCAGTTCCAACGTCCTAGTGGTACTGACCATGTTCTTACTTTTGAATGAGGATCTTACCTGCTTCCCCCTTGCACACGCCTCAAAAAATTTGTCTTTCTTGAACTTAATGTTAGGGAGTCCCACCACTAAGTCCTTAGAGACTAATTTGTTAAGCTGATTTAGACTTGCATGTCCAAGTCGTTTGTGCCAAAGGAGGGGATCACTGTCCAAAACACTTAAGCAAGTGAGTTCATTTTCAGACAGTGTGGACAAGTCTATGACATAGATATTATTCATTCTCTTTCCCTGCAAAACAATCTTGTCAGTAAGCAAGTTAATCACAAAACATTTTGTGGAAGTGAAAGCAACCAGGTTACCTCTGTCACACAATTGTGACACACTGATCAGGCTATATTTCAAGCCATCTATCAAGTACACATGTTCGATGGAACGTGTATCATCCTTACCTACTTTGCCAACCCCTATAATTTCACCTTTCTTTCCATTTCCAAAGGAGACATTTCCTCCTTTGAGGTTTTCAAGTGAAAGGAACTGTTCCTTGTTCCCCGTCATATGCTTTGAGCAGCCACTATCCAAAAACCAAATTTGGCTGCTTCCTCTCACTTGTACCTACAAAAGGAAATCAGGGGTTAGTTTTAAGAACCCAAACTAGTTTGGGTCCTTCTCTATGAGAGAATGGATGAATCAATTTTTTCTTGGCCCAATTTGGTAGCCAGTTTTTCTTTTTGACAAACCTCTCATTTTTTCGACTGGCCTGCTCTTTTGCAGTACACTCATATTTGTAGTGGCCAGTCTTACCACAGTGGGTGCAGATTTTATTTTCAGGGAGAGTGAGATACTTGCTTTTGGGATCCCACTTGGGCAATTGACTCCCAAAACCAAGCCCTCTCCGGTTGCTACTATGATTCTCTTGAAGCCATGTCAAGGCATCAGAGGATTTATTCCATTTACAAGTTCTATCTAATTCATGTTTGACTTTGCCAAGCTCTTCTTTAAGTGATCTTATCTGTTCATCCTTGGCATACATTTTGTCTTTTAGTTTTCCCAAATTTCCTCTAACATGACATGAGAGTGATCAACAACCTTTTTACTGGATCCTATTCTCAGTTTTAAGTTTTCAGATTTTAGTACTAGAATCGCAGTCTCAAGTGGATGAACCTGGTTCAACAAGACAGTGTTTTTCTTTTCAGATTCACTGACTCTGATTTCCAGGTTCATGCACTCTGCTTTTAGCATTGCACATTCTTTAGAGAGTTGATCATTCTTTTTGGTTGTTTCCTCAGAATCATCTATGAAATCAAGTAGCAACTCAGAGAGTTTTTCCTTAGATAGGAACTTTATTTTATTTTTAAGATGGGAAATACTTACCTATGGTTCTTCATCAGATTCTCCAATTTCCATGAGCACCTGATATTCAGTCTCCCCATCTTCTGATTCCTCATCTGAACTTCCCCCCTAAGCAGCGACCATAGCCTGTGTTGTGGTCTTCTTGCGTTGGACCAGTTCCTTCTTTCATATCTCTCCTTTTTCCATTTTACTTCCCATTGAGGATAGTTTTTGATGAGATGGTCGGTCTTACCACATTTGTAGCATCCCTCGTTGGTTGGCCTTTCTGGAGATTTTGCTTTGTTGTAGTTTCCTCCTCTAGAGATGCCCTTCTTCCTCATGAGAAAGTTTCTGAATTCTTTGGTAATCATGGCCATCCCATCTTCCTCCAGATCTTCTCCCCTAGTGATTCTCAATGCTAGACTCCTCTCCTTCTTTGGACTATCCATCTTCATTGTCTGCCTTTTGAGTTCATAGGCAGCAAGGTTTCCAATCAGCTCATCCAATCTCAGGGTTGCCATATTTTTGGATTCCTGGATAGCAGTGATTTTGCTTTCCCAGGAAATTAGCAAGACCCTTGTCAGGATCTTCTCAACCCTGTCCTCTTCCAGGATGACTCTTCCAAGAGACTTCAGTTCATTAGTCAAGGTTGTGAACCTTGTGTACATCTCTTGGATAGTCTCTCCTTCTTTCATGGTGAAGTTTTCATACTGAGAGTATAGTAGAGTACCTCTAGACCTCTTTACCTGAGGTGTTCCTTCATGGGCTACTTGTAGAGTATCCCAGATTTCTTTGGCTGTGGTGCAACTTTGGATTCTGCTGTATTCATCTGGACCTAATCCACAAACTAGCCACTTCTTGGCCTTAGCATTCTTCTCCCATTTCTTCAGATCTTCAGCAGTGCAATCAGCCCTAGTCTTTGGTACATCTAAGCCTTCAGCAGTCTTCTTCATTGTAGCTAGAGGTCCATCAGTGACTATGTCCCAGAGTTCATAGTCTTCTCCAATCAGGTAGTCCTTCATCCTGTTCTTCAACCAAGAGTAGTACTGGCCATTGAAAAGTGGTGGCCTTGCAGTTGATTGACCTTCCCAGTTCCCAGGTGGTGCACTCATTTTGATCTTTTCCAAGGTGTTAGCCTTTTCAAGGATAACCTGCTCTGATACCAATTGATGTTTTAGACGTCAATACCACACAAGAATATAGGTTAAATGTGTGGTACCCAATTTTTCGAGTGCTGTCTCACAAGAAGAACCTGGTTCTTCTTTGTGTTCCAACTTCTACTGGTGCGGAATAATAAAAGCAGTAAAGTAAAAACACAGAGATTTTTACGTGGAAAACACCTGGCTCAAAAGGTGAAAAAACCACGACCTACTCCTCAGTAGGATTTGCTCAAACTCTTCACTAAAAACTCTGAGCCAAACGGACTTACAAAATAAACTCTTTTGTAATCCTAGGACTAACTCTAATCCCTTTGTATCAACTAGCCTCTAGCTAATTTCTACAAGCTTCAAGTTAACTCTAACTTAAACAATGTGTACCTATTACAATTTCTTCTATGAAAGCTGATAAGATACATTATTGAAACACCTACTACAATCAACTAGACTCAATACATAAACGATGAAACTGGTTCTTCTAGCTGATATGTAGCCTTTGTATCGCACAATAAATCTGCTCGCAAAACACTCTGGGAATTTTGCTTTCAGATCTTGATTCACTTTAGTACTTGTGCATAAAGAATTCTAGCATAAATACTTCGAATATTTATAGTTTCAGTTTTTGAGTTTGTCGTTCAGTTCTAGTCCAACTCTTCCTAGGTAAAAGAGTTCGTATCAAACTCAACTTCGTTCCTTTGTCACTTTCCTTGCTGAATTCAACTTCTATCCTCTCATCAGTTTGCAACTTTTTCGCATTAGGAGACAATCTCTTGGTTCACCGATATTTCACAATCACAAATATCTCCTATGCATATACGGTTCATGTGCCAGCTATTCACTTCAAGAATGCGTGCTCTGATGGACGTGGTTCAACTGGTCAGACATTTGTCAATCTTCAAAACTATGCAGTGACTTGGGTCACCAGTTGGCCTTTCTGGAGCTTTTGCTTTGTTGAAGTTTCCTCCTCTAAAGAGGCCCTTCTTCCTTATGAGAAAGTTTCTGAATTCTTTGGTGATCATGGCCATCTCATCTTCCTCCAGATCTGCTCCCTCAGTGATCCTCAGTGCTAGAATCCTCTCCTTCTTTGGAGCATCCATTTTCATTGTCTACCTTCTGAGTTCATAAGTAGTAAGGTTTCCAATTAGCTCGTCAAATCTGAGGGTTGCCATATTTTTGGATTCCTAGATAGCAGTGATTTTACTTTCCCAGGAAATTGGTAAGACCCTTGTCAGGATCTTCTCTACCATGTCCTCTTCAAGAATGACTCTTCCAAGAGACTTAAGTTCATTTGTCAAAGTTGTGAACCTTGTGTACATCTCTTGGATTGTATCTCCTTCTTTCATAGTGAAGTTTTCATACTGAGAGTATAGTAGAGTACCTCTTGATCTTTTTACCTGAGATGTTCCTTCATGGGATACTTGCAAGGTATCCCAGATTTCTTTGGAAGTGGTGCAACTTTGGATTCTTCTATACTCGTCTGGACCTAGTCCACACACTAGCCACTTTTTGGCCTTTGCATTCTTCTCCCATTTCTTCAGATCCTCAGCAGTGCACTCATCTCTAGTCTTTGGTACATCTACACCTTCAACAGTCTTCTTCATGGTAGCTAGAAGACCATCAGTGACTATGTCCCAGAGTTCATAGTCTTCTCCAATCAGGTGGTCCTTCATCCTGTTCTTCCACCAGGAGTANNNAAAGAGGGGGGGGGGGGTGATTTGTGTGATGTCCAATTTTCGAGTGTTGTCTCAATAGAAGAACCTGGTTCTTCTTGGTGTTCCAACTTCTACTGATACAAAATAATAAATGCAGCAAAGTAAAAACATAGAGGTTTTTACGTGGAAAACACTTGGCTCAAAAGTTGAAAAAACCCACGACCTACTTCTTAGTAGGATTTTTCCCAAACTCTACACTACAACTCTGAGCCAAACAACATTTACAAAATAAACACTTTTATAAACCTAGGACTAACTCTAATCCCTTTGTAGCAAACTAGCCTCTAGCTAATTGTGACAAGCTTCAAGTTAAATCTAACTTGAACAGTGTGTACCTATTACAATTTCTTCTAATAAAGCGGAAAGATACAATATTAAATAACCTACTAAAACCAACTAGACTCGAAAGACAAACAGATGAAATTGGTTCTTCTAGCTGGTCAGTAGCCTTTGTGTCGCACAAGGATTCTGCTTGCAAAATAACTCTGGGAATTTTTCTTTCAATTCTTGTTTCACTTATGCCTTTGTGCGATGCGAATTCGGCAGGAATGCTTCAACAATATATAGCGCTAGTAGTTGAGATGTTCTTGTTTAGTTCTAATGCAACTCTTCTTTGGTAGAAGAGTTTGTGTTTATCTCAATTTATTCCCTTTGTTACTGTCCTTGCTGAACTCGAACTCTAACCTCTTATCAATTTGCAACCTTTTCGCATTAGGAGACAACCTCTTGGTTCATGGATAATTTACAATCACGTTTATCTCCTGTACATAGATGGTTCTTGTGCCAATGGAACTGTTCAAGTATGTTTGCCCTGATGGACCTGGTTCAACTGGGTAGACATTTGTAAATCTTCAAAACCATGCAGTGACTTGGGTCAACAAAAGGAGTCGGCATTGGAGCGGTCCTAGTATCGAACACGGGCCAACATTATCTGGTATCAGCTAAACTCAGATTTCCCTGCAACAACAACATGGCAGAGTATGAAGCCTACATACTAGGGCTCAACATGACCATCGACATGAATATTCAGAAGTTGCTGGTAATCGATGACTCAAATTTGCTTATACACCAGGTACAAGGAGAATGGGCCACCATGAATTCGAAGATACTTCCGTATCTGCACCATGTGCAGGAATTGAGAAAAAGGTTCACAAAGATACAATTTCGGCATGTCCCTAGAATCCAGAACGAGTTTGCCGATGCACAGGCCACTATCCATTATACAACATCCAGATAAAAATTTCATTGATCCTATTCCAATAAAGATCCATAGCCAGCCGACATATTGTGCCCATGTTGAAGAAGAAACATACGAGGAACCTTGGTTCCACGGCATCAAGGAATACATGGCAAAGGGAGAGTACCCGGAGCATCCAAATCATACCCAGAAACGTACACTTCAGAGGTTGTCCAATAGTTTCTTTCACAGCGTAGGAACCATGTACAGGAGAACTCCTGACTTGGGATTACTAAAGTGTGTCGACGCAAAGGAAGCTTCTAAACTACTTGAAGAGATACATGCTGGGACCTGTGACCCGCATATGAATGGCTTTGTCTTGGCCAAAAGATACTTAGAGCCGGTTATTTCTAGATGACCATGGAGACTGACTGCATCCAGTATGTTCAAAAATTCTACCAATGTCAGGTACATGCTAACATGATAAAAGTGCCGCCAAATGAACTCAATGCAACTAGCTCACCTTGTCCATTCGCCGCTTGGGGAATGTACGTCATCGGTCCAATCGAGCCCACCGAATCCTTTGGGCACTGGTTCATCTTGGTAGCTATTCATTACTTCACCAAATGGGTCGAAGCAGCATCATACAAAGCAATGACTAAGAAAGTCGTGGCGGATTTTGTCCGCGACCAGATTGTTTGTCGGTTCGGAGTTCCAGAATCAATCATTACCGACAACGCTTCCAATCTCAACAGTGATCAAAAGAAGGCCATGTGTGAGACTTTCAAAATCAAGCACAAGAATTCCACATCTTATAGACCTCAGATTGTAGAAAATCACAAACAGTGGCACGAGAAGCTGCCACTCGCCTTGTTGGGATACCGCACCACAGTCCGCACATCAACCGCGGCAACTCCCTACTTATTTGTTTATGGTACAGAAGTTGTTATTCATGCGGAAGTGGAGATTCCTTCTTTGAGAATCATACAAGAAGTCGAGCTCATCGGTGCAGAATGGATAAAGAGCCGTTATGGGCAGCAAGACCTCATAGACGGAAAAAGGGTAAATGCAGTGTGTCATGGACAACTATATCAGAACAGAATGACTAGAGCTTTCAACAAAAAGGTCAAGCCGAGACAGTTCACACCGGGACAACTGGTGTTGAAAAAGATCTTTCTGCATCAGGATGAAGCCAAAGGGAAATTCTCTCCCAATTGGCAAGGTCCTTACATGGTCCACAGAGTACTAACATGAGGAGCTCTTATACTTGCAGAAATGGACGGAGAAGTCTGGCCAAAACCGATCAACTTAGATGAAATCAAGCGATACTATGTGTAACTCTTTATGCTTTTCTCAAATGATGTAAAGTGAACTATGCCCGACATGATTCCCGTTTAAGAGGGGATACATAAGAAGCCCTATGGGTTCGATCACAATTCAATAAAAATCTTATTTTCTCCCGCAATCAGAAACTGGGGCAGAATTTTTAGGAGGACCCTCAATCAGAAACTACAGATCTGCATAAGGCTAAGCTCTGCCTTCATTCGCATGGGACTAAGCCCTGTTCCGCATTTGCATGAGGTTAATCTCTACCCCCATCTGCATGAGGCTAAGACCTATCCCGCATCCTGCATGAGGCTAAGCTCTGCCTCAAATTTACATTCTTTCACCAAGACTAAGCGTTGTCTCGCCGACATTATCTATTTGCTCTTCTTTCGTGCTAAGCTCTTCCCTCCATTTCACAAGACTAAGCCTTGTCTTGTTGAAATCAAATTATTGCATATCAAGGGCTGAAATATCGCCAACCTGTCCAAAGGTGTCATAGTCTAAAGGCACCATCCTCATAGCCGAAAGACACCATGTCATGGCCTAAGGATCTCTCAAATTTTCATATCATTATTCAAAGGCGTCATAGTTCGGAGGCACCATCTTCATGGCCCGAGAACATCATTTCATGGCCTGTGAATCTCTCACTGAACAACTCATGGCACAGGACATCATGGTCTAAGGAAGTCATCCTCAACCGTCCGAAGACAACTTTCATAGTCCAAAGGGAAGCTGCATCATGTTTAAATTTTTGCACAATATATGCTCGTAGTATCTCTTTTTTCGCAGTGATCTCTTTTTCAGGCAACAACATAACTTGTTGACCTTTCCAGACACCGGCATAACCTGGTGATCGTTTTCTGACAACAACATAACCTGTTGATCACCTCCTAACACTGGCATAACCCAGTGATCTCTTTCCCCTCGGCAACAGCATAACCTGTTGACCTTCCAGACACCGGCATAACCTGGTGATCTTTTTCTGACAACAGCATAACCTGTTGATCATTTCCAGATATTGTCATAACCTAGTGATTTCCTTTTCAGGCAACAACATAACCTGTTGACCTTTCCAGACACCGGCATAACCTGGTGATCTTTTTCTGACAACAGCATAACCTGTTGATCATTTCCAGATATTGTCATAACCTAGTGATTTCCTTTTCAGGCAACAACATAACCTGTTGACCTTTCCAGACACCGGCATAACCTGGTGATCTTTTTCTGACAACAACATAACCTGTTTATCACTTCCTGAAATTGGCATAACCCAGTGATCTCTTTTTCCGGCAACATCATAAGCTTTTGACCTTTCCAAACACCGGCATAACCTGGTGATCTTTTCCTGACAATGGCATAACCCGTTGATCATTTCCTGACGCTGGCATAATCCAGTGATCTCTTTGCCCGGCAACAACATAACTTGTTGACCTTTCTAGACACCAGCATAACCTGGTGATCTTTTCCTGACAACATCATAACCTGTTGATCATTTCCTGACACTGGCATAACTCGTTGATCCTCCCCAGACACCAGCATAACCTGGTGATCTTTTCCTGACAATGGCATAACCCGTTGATCATTTCCTGACACTGGCATAACTCGTTGATCCTCCCCAGACACCAGCATAACCTGGTGATCTTTTCTCGACGACAGCATAACCTGTCGATCATTTCCAACATAGGGTATCCAATCCCTAGTTGATTTTACTTTTAGACATAGGGTATCCACTCTCTAGTCTACAATAAATCCGGGTGCACTGTTACCGTCTTTTCACCGCTTTCAATAATAAAGTAGTATATATTTTCTTACAATAACTCACGAAATGTTCCTAGTAGAAACTGGGGCAGAAAATTTCGTTCGTTTGCCTTTTGTTTTTGTGCAGATTGGATTTTTAGGACAATGGATTCGAGACGACCAAAAGAAGACATCTCAATTCAGAATAAAAGAAAATAACAAAAAGAAAAGAGTTGAACCCCAAAGTGCAGAAGCGGGAAAGACGTGAACTATTCAAGATGATATTGAAGTCATCCGTTCTGTATATCGTGCCTTGATCCGAAAAGCTGAAAAAGATTTAACCAACACCTACAACGAACAAGCATCAAGATTCAGATCGGGGTCTGTATAAAGAAGCAACCAAGACTCAAGATCAAGCTTTAGAAGACCCGTAGATAGGAATCTTGTAACTCGTAGCTGATAGGCTTAGTTAGTCTTTTTCATTTGGATTTTGATGTAATAGCAGGACCATTAACCAGAGCCTCGGACGGAACCTCGCTCGACTCTCGAACTCATCACTCCATCACTCCAAAACTTCCAGAACTACACTTACCTGATTCCTTTATAGCCAAGGATATGTAGGCAACCTCCGAAGCAAGGTTCGGTCAAACTTTTTTCAAAATGCTTCCAAATGGAGTACCAAACGGGCAAAAATTGCTCGTGGTTGCTCACTTTATCTTTGCCCGAAAACCCTTCATGTTCTCGAGCAAAGAGGGGCAGCTGTGAACACCCAATTTTTGCCCCGCATGAAAATTACTCCTAAAAATAATCAAAAAATAACTTTTAATGAACTTTTGGAACTTTTCTTTATTTAGTTTCATTTCATGCATGTTTAATATTTTAAAATCATAAAAAATCATAAAAATTGTCACATTTTTCATTTCATGTAATCTTAGCTTTAATTCGCATTTTTAAAAATTAATTACCCTTTAATTGATAGATTAATATATAAAAGCCACAAAAAATATACATTAGCTTAATCAATTAGTTTATTATTTAGTTAAAATGTTAATTAGGTCATTTTGATAAAAAAAAATTAATTAGTAGTAAGATGACTATTTTTGAAAGATAAAATTTGCCCTTGTTTCAAATTGACCTAATTTCAGGGCCCAAAATCCCAGGCGCAACCAAATTCCCCACATTACAACCCTAATACCCTCTATATAATTAAGACCTAATGGGATACAAAAGGATACCAAAAAAATATCAGACCTTCCCTGGAGACCTAAGGCCAAAAAGAACAAATCCGCCGTTTTCCTAGCCCCCATTCTTGGACCTGAGGAACGAAAACAGGAGCTCTCATTCAAGTGAGCTGCAACCATACACACGCAAAGGATCTGGTTCTCTCAATCTCTCAATAACCTCACATCCTCTTCATCATGAACACACACACAAAGACAAAGAAAGAGAAAAGAGAGTTTCTGATTTTTAATTTTTCTTTCGAGTTCAATTTTTCAAAAAAAAAAAAAAAAAAAAAAAAAATTTTTTATTTTTTATTTTTTTTTCCAAGTTAAATTTTTAAAAAAAAAAAAAAAAAAAAAAAAAGAAGTTTTAGCTTAGCTTCTTATTTGAAGAATCAAAAAGAAATACAAAATATTTTATGTTTTTTCTTTCAATTTTAGGTCATGGAGTTCGATTGAAGAAGTGTTGGGGATTCTGGTTGGTATTTGATTTTTTTCATCCGAGATTGGATTTTGAGGTTCCATATGTGGCTCGCGGGGTGTCCTGTTGCCGTTTCAATTTTCCGGTCAACCTTTCATCACCGGATTTGCTTGTAATTGTTGCACCGAATAGAGAAATACATCAAAAACATTTACCAGAGGTTTATTTACTCTTCTCTCTCTTTATTTTAATTTGGTACTTGCGAATCGAAATATGATGCTGTCCATTCTCTTGTTTGTTTTTCTGATGATATTCTGTTGATGGTTCGATAAATTTTCTTTGCGATGAGTAGATGCAGTTTTTTACTGGTTTTGGTCACTTATTTTGGTAGTGCTTAAATATTGATTATTGTAGAATTTTCTAATCTTATGTTCTAAGCTAGTTTCAAGTGGGTGTTTCGTCTGATAACCGTGATAACAACCTGTAATTTTATTTGCTAAAATTCTTAGTCATAGAGTATTAATTCATGAGTAATGTATTCGAGAGTATGAGTTTCCTTTTTCCCTTACAAATCACTTCTTAAGTTTGCTTTAAGGTATTGCAGGACAATCTTTTCATATTCCAACTTGCCTTGGTTTTATTTTTGTATTTTTATTCTCTTTTTCTTTTTAAAACGTTACTATGACATGAATTTGAGTGAGTTTCATGTTTCTCTATAGTTTACTATTTTTTTTTTAGATAATCAACTTTAGTTATTAGTCTTTAATTCTCAACAAAAGAAACTGATTCGAGGTTCTATTCTTGAAAATGCCAAGTTTAGAGTCTAACGGGCATTCCTTGAGAGTCTTTTGGTCCAGATCCTTTTCTATAATAAATTTACACAATTTCTATCCATATCTCATGATCTTGCAATAATCTCAAAAATAGTTTAGGAAATAACTTAAACACAATAGTTTGGTGTAAGCGTGATTAATAAATTATCGTGGTCATGATCACGATACGTAAATCCCATTCGGGTGTGCATTTTATGTGACCCGACCATGACTTCGAATAATAATAAAAACAAAATCACTTATTGAAATCGCGAGTGCATTTCATGTGACGTGGTTGCGATGTGTTCAAAAACAACAAATGCACGCCATCGTGACTTGTCCTTAGATAAATCCATAAATATCCGAATTGGCTTATATACATATCCCGTAAATTAAAAATATCTCCTTGGATAAATCCCAAAACTTAGAGAATAATGAAGTATCGCCTCAACTGGGCCTTTTAACCGTCATGACCATATTCGTGACTATGTAATCTACGCTCGGGTGTGGAAACTTATGTTCCCGACTCTAACTCGAAACAATAATAAAAATCACATGTCGTAATTGCGGTTGCATTTCATGTGGCGTAATTACAATGTGTCCAAAAATAAACAAGTGCACACCATCGTGACTTGTTTCAAGATAAATCCATAAATATTAAAAACGGCTAAAAAATTAAAAGGTTAAACGCACAATAGGCTAAAACACGTAAACAATCAGATAATTTAGGCCAAATAATAATGGTTAAGCGACCGTGATAGAACCGCGGAACTCGGGAATTCCTAACACCTTCTCCCGGGTTAACAGAATTCCTTACTCGGATTTATGGTCGCAGACAAATCAAAACAGAGTCAAAATTCCTCAGTTTGGGATTTTCAAAACAAAATGGTGTCCCGGAGCATCGTCAAAAATCCGGGTGGCGACTCGGAAATAATAAATAAATCTCAAATCCGAATAATGTCACTTAAAGTTGAAAAACTTCCTTATTACCCTTCATTAATCTGGGGGTAGTGAAAAGGGAGGTGTGACAGCTCTGGCGACTCTGCTGGGGATTATTTGAACTCAGAATCTCTGGTTCAGGGTTAAAGAATTCTAGCTTATATAACTGTTATATTTTGGCTTTCGTTATCTTATTTTACGTGTTTAAACCTAATGTGCTAATTGTCGTTTTATCGCTTTGATATTATTTGAACTGCATATGAACTGTGCCGAAACCCTTCTTCTCTCTGAGTCTTCTAAATCATCTAGGAAATGTGCACCTCGTGTGACTTCTTTTCTGTTAGAGTCATCGAAATTTTAGAACGAGGTACGATAAGCTGCAAAGCCGGTGAAGCTTCTGTATTCCCGGTACGCTGCCCCAACCTCCGCTCGAGCTGTCCGCTCGGGTAAGACTGGTTTAGAACAAAACTCCAGGATTTAAATCTAGTATAACATAACCTCATGCCGGATCCCTAGTAGGAATGACTATTTGCATCATGTGAATTTGACTTAGGGGACTCAACACAGGGGTTGGGTCCATCTAGGACAGATGAACCCGAAATAAAAGACCATCCTGATGCATCTTATGTGCTACTGTGCATCTATTTGTTTCGGCTTGCATGTTGACCGGCTTCTAGAATAGGAAAGAAAATAAAAGAATAAAAAAATAGAAAGAGTGAGAGATATGTATTTGAAATCCTAAAACTCTGTCTAAAAAGATAGAAAATAATTGAATGTCCTCAAAAGTCATGTTTCCCCGGTTCCATCAAAACTGACAGAACTATGCGGGTCTGATTCTCACCGGATGTGAGATACGTAGGCAAACCTCATCGGTTCCGGCCCCCAATAAAAAATCAAAAAAATATTTCCCGTCAATTCCTTCCTGAAAATTCCAAGCAAATAATAAAAAACAAAAGGGAAGAGATTTTTTTTAAAATAAAAATAATAATAATAAGAAAAAATCCAAAAAAAACTTTTCCTTCCNGGGTACATCGAAGAAATTATCCCCGAAACAACTCTTAACGCAGGTGCAGTCAAAAGATCTTAAAACGCCGTCAGGGTTCGAAATAATAAATCAAGGATCACAAATGCAAATGAAGTTTGGTCAAGGAAATAAAACAATGAATCGGAATAGCCAAAGGAAAATTGGTTTTGAAAGCTTTTATTCAAAAACATAATAAAACTAGGTAAAATAATCAATCAAAATAAATAAAAAATGTTTTTTCTTCTTTCAGAAATATTTTTCCAAAAGAAACAAGAATTTAGAAAACAAAAATCCAAAAAAATAAAAAAATCTTTGTCTTTCTTTAAAAATCCCTCTTTTGAAAATGTAGAGGCAACATTAGAAATCCATAAATATTTTCTTTACTCTTGAAAGAAAGAAGAAAAAAGATGAAATTTAACAAAAAAAAAAATTTCTTACTTTTGAAATTCTCAAAGTTCAAAATAAAAGAAAAGAGTTTTTTAGAGGTCTTTCAT